>CM072511.1:102940741-102973241 GCA_036898135.1 Oncomelania hupensis
GTTCTTGTTATCGCTCTTCTTGTTCTCCTTGTTCTTGCTGTTGTTCTTGTTCGTATTTGTCTTCTTCTTCTTCTTCTTCTTCTTCTTCTTCTTCTTCTTCTTCTTCTTCTTCTTCTTCTTCTTCTTCCTTTTTCCCCTCCTCTTCCTCCTTCTACTTTTTTTCCCGCTTTCTCTCCGGCCTTCTAGCCGCATAGACGCCAGCACTGTATGTTCTCACTATTGTCACCTCTTACTAGTCTTTGATTGGTCAACGACGGTCACATGGTACACTAAGGGCCGTTTACTCTCTAATGACCAGTGACAGTGCTGAGTATTTTGGTCGGCAGTAGAGGCCCTTTTTGTCTTAATGGGTACTCTGGCTTTTAGAGAGGTGGAAGGGGTTAATGAAGACGTTTTATGTGAGGAGGTGGTCTGTTGTTTTCAGACTGCCGTACTGAAAAACGAGAAAAAGAATATTTATAAGTAGCAGAAAGGCGGTATAGCCAAGGAGTTTTGCCTTACTTTGTTCAATCACTTTCGGGAGCCAGACGGCTAGTGTCGTTGAATATGTTACTGCGTAATGTGTTTGCGTTGCATATGTTTCGATTGCTAATGATTGGAATAAATGTCTTTTCATAGCGGGTTTATGTCCGTCTATTGGGCATATAATAATAAAGTATTTTCGTAGTCTTCTTCTTTTCTTTTTGTTTTCTTTTTTTTAAAGTTGTGCTTCTTATTTCTTGCAAAAACTAAGTCAATGTTTCCGTTTCAGATTTTTTTTTCAAAATGTAATCCTTTTTATTTAATTGCGTTTGCGGAATAATGCTAGGCGTGAAAATGTTTCAGAATAAGATTAAATGCAGTTATCGAGCTAAGACGGACAAGCGTCGTCGCCTTGTAATTCAAGAGAACGCAACACAAAATCTTATTTCTCATAGTGTCAGAAGAGTTAAACCTTTTTGTTTCATGCGAGTGTAAGACTTGTAAAAAAAATACTTGTAAAGACAAGACAATTGTCATTTTAAGTGATTGGTATTATGTTTGTACCGCAACCAAAAACTGAAGTCCACAAACGACTCTCACCTGCAACGACAGAAGAGGTAAGGAAACCTCTGTGTCCTTTTACCGCAACTCTGTATAGATCACTGCATGCTTGGCGTAGTCTCGCCTGGAGAAAAAACAAAAGTACTGAGGGGTAAAACAAAAAATATTCTTACAATCTGAATGTTATTTTTTTAACATTCCAGACAATTTCATATGGCCTCAGCAGCAGCAGCAGCATCTGGTATTGTCGCGTGGTGGCAACGCCTTCACCAGAAAGCAGAGAGCTCCACACGTCTCGTGTTGACCATCGTTTTCTTGACCAACATGATCGACAATCTCCTGCTTACTTGTGTCGGTCAGTCTAAGATTATTGTTGCGGTGATGGTGAAAGTGTCGACGACGGTGATGGTAAAGATGATGATGATGGTGATGATGATGATGAAGATGATGATGACGATGATGACGACGACGATGATGATGATGATGACGACGACGACGGTGACGATGATGATGATGATGATGATGATGATGATGATGATGATGATGATGATGATGATGATGATGATGATGATAACTATAGATGTAGATTTTTGTTTCTATTTGTCTCTCATCGCTTAAAAATTAAGTCGCTTTCTCAGCGAAAGCACGGCAACCGATGAGCAGCGTCACCCAAGACGACCGCAATAGCATCCTTAAAACACTTGTTAAGTTTAACAAAATATAAACTCATATGTACCTACTATTAAAGGTAAAATAATTCATGGTTTGTTACATTCTTTCTTATCGCGTCAGACTATGCAAAGCACACATCCGAAAGGCTCAGTATTAAATAATTATGTGATTGTACGAAATGTTGAGCAGATTAGAGACAAACATTGCGTTTTATTTTAAAATTCAGTTATAAATGTTACTGTTATTTATCTAAGCATTTTGTATAAGAATACATCCTATCGCATCCTGTCCTATCCTATTCTATCCTATCCTATCATATTCTTTCCTATCCTATCCTATCCTACCCTATAACTCGAAAGTCGTTGGGACACCACAGGTGATCGTTTAACCAGCGTACTTCATCTTTCTCTGTTTTCAGCAGCCCTCATGGCTTCACTCAGTGACAAGCTGTCCATTTTCGAATGTTGTCTTCCTATTTATGTTTCTGTCTCCATCGTCTTCTGCCTCCTTGCACCGTGCCTTGCAGGATGGTCTTTGCAAGGCCTGATTATAAGTATACAAGATGTGTTAATGACAAATAAAACATGCCCCAGTGTTGTCAACTTTGGTTTCAGTTCCAATAGTACCAACGTTCCTCCTGCATTTGGACAAAGAGGCTTTTGAAGAAAAATACAACCAGACGGCATCACTTCGTGCGCCGTCCAATGAGAGCGAAGGTGGCAGTCTGGTAGACGAGAGTTTGATGAAACACGCGTTCTCATTGGCTGCCGTGGCGGATTCAGAAAATTCGCGCGTGGGTTGGTTGCTTTCGTCCAAGGCCATCGTCCAGCTCATTGCCAACCCCTTTGTGGGACCGCTATGCAGCAGGTAAAGGCTACTCCCAACGTTTGAGATGTAGCCTACTTGGCAGATAATTATGTTTCTAATGTTTGTAACATGTGAGCGTGTATGTTGGTTACAGATCGCCGCGCTTTGACTCTTATTTAGGAATAAGGCGCGTATATTATTATTATTATTATTATTATTATTATTCTTATTCTTATTCTTATTCTTATTCTTATTCTTATTCTTATTCTTATTCTTATTATTATTATTATTATTATTATTATTATTATTATTAATGGTAGGCTAATTACAATTTAACGAGAATGTTAAAATCTTCTTAGCAAAACTTCGCCAACAATAATATAGCGCCTCCAAGCCCCAGAGGGAATGCATATTGATATAGGCATTATAGAGCTATGTCCGCAGAATGGCTTCTCATAATTATCGAGCTAAGATAATGCAGTTTTATAATGCAGTTCTGACTGTTCGAAGGGAAGAGAAATGTCGTTTTTTTTTTTTAATCAAGTGTTTCGTACATATAATAAAGATACATGTATGATTTTTAAAAAGTCTTTGAAGATAATTTGGTGTTTATCCGATGTTTCAGATTGGGGTATCCCATCATGCTGTTCACCGGATGCACCGTTCTCTTTCTTTCGTCTATTGGTAAGACTCATAATTGGTACTAAAAGCTTATTCACAGCAAGTTCTTATTTTATAAATGGCTCTGATATGCATGTTTATATCCCGAAATCACAAAACTCTTAATGAAAATATTATAGGCGACTTATATCCGACATTTTGAGACGATGATTGACTTTCTAACTCTTTAGAGCCAAACCTAGTACCAATTCAGGCATAGTCCTATTTTCTTTAACGGGCTTATATCGAAGGAGTTTAAACATCATAATCAAAGAGATAGAGTGTAACTAACATTATTTTTAATAGGGCAAACCAAACAACATTCGCAAAACGTTCTTGTTTGTTTTTTAAAAAAAGAAAATTATTACATCTTTACAGCTGCACTGTATAATTTGCAGCCTCGTTTTGGCGCTCTGAGTGCTAACGGAGTTATGTCATGGAACCTGAAAATAGAAAACCGTCTAACGGATTATTGTTTGTCAACAATTTGTCAGTTTTGAATGATTTTGGAGGTTAAAACTGTCATTTTCAATTTACAGATATTCGCATTTCACGGAACATAATGCTGCCTAACAATTAGCAACACGCACTCTCGTTCGCGTAATTTGCATTTTAACATTAACAAAAATCGTTGTTTCTCTGGTCCCTTCCCCGCCAAACCTTGTTTAATTTTTTCTTCTTTTTTTTCCTCTTTCTTTTTTTTTCTCCCACAGTGTTTGCCGTGTCAGAGACGTTTGTGCCTCTGTTGTTGGCAAGGTCTATCCAAGGTCTTGGATCCGCTGCTTCATGTATTGCAGGTAAAAGCAGAATCAAAGAATTAAAAAATAAACGGCGCTTAATAGTTTTATCAAAGTTAGGGTTAAAATTCGCAGAGATTAGCCCATCATACACAACCTGTTGGCATACGCCTTATTAGCCTGCAAACACTTTTTTTTAAACTTTTAAGTAAGGCTTGATAGATACCTGATTCACCAAGCCACTGCATGAGTGCATTTACTGTATGCTGTATCGCATGCAGTGCAACACTAAGCCATCCCAGATCGATCTCTAAATGAGTGCTTGTTTTTTTAAGGCCATCTTCTAAAATTTAACACACACACACACACACACACAATGACTATATTATTTAGCTTGTCCTTTTGGACCACAATGAATGGGGAGGGCGGAGGAGACGTAGTGTGCAGTTTAAAGTGTGATTTCAGAAAATCGACTCCTGTTGGAAAAGCCAGGATGCCACTGACGGGAACTGAACTCGCCTCATTGCTAATTGTAATAGGGGAAAATCGTATTCCATCATATGTTAAAATCGTTGAGATGGTAAATCTAGGTCCAATAGATTCCTTCGGATGAGAGTATTAACCAATGTACACTGTGTCGATGCACGCACGCATTCCATCCCGCAGACTTTAAAGATCATGACGCTTATGTCCTAGACTGGTGTGAGCCAGCTGCATAATTACATCTAGCAAGCACTAAGTCTCTTCTCCCCCCATCCTCGGTCGTCCAGGATTGTGCTCCTCAATTGTCTGGGGAGTCACATGATGTGACTATGGGGGCTTGAGTAAAAACCTGATTCGACCAGCGCCTTGAGCAGCCCTTGAGCTAGAAGAGCGCTATATAGGAACGATAAAATGGACTAAATGGATTAAAACCCTTAATGGACATAGCTTTACCACCACCACGATTTTATCATTTTACTTCCAGGCTCCAGCAGTCGCCCTACATTCCACCTTCCGTTGAAAATGTTTCATTAATGGTATAAGCTAAGGAACACACAATTGATTCATTTGCCACGATGCAACGATGCAATGTTGTTGCTTGGTCCTGATTTGGTTCGGAAGAGTCCGCTGCACCTAAAGCAATAACCATGTAATGTAATGTAATGTTTTGCTAGGAATGAGTCTGGTAGCGGAACGCTATCCGGATGACCGAAGCCGCAGCAAAGCCATGGGGATCGCAATGGGAGGAGCTGCTGTGGGCATTCTAGGTAAAGTGTGTGTGTCCAACTTTTCTTCTTTTTTTTTTTCATCGTCATTTTAAGCATCATTTTAGCTGTCCACATAACCACAGTTGTCATCGTCGTCATGGTCGTCGTCATCATCATCATCATCATCATCATCATCATCATCATCATCATCATCATCATCATCATCATCATCATCACCATCGTCGTATTTATTGTCGTCACCATCATCACTACCACAACCAACAACAACAATAGCAACATAACAGCAATAACAATAACAACAACAACAACATATTGTTATCGCCGACGTCGACTTCACCATCATCGTCTAACCATCGATCATTACAAACAAGTGGATTTTTGTCCTTTAGTAGTTCCTTTAGTTACCATACAGGCTTATAAATGATTTGAAGCAAATTCCTAATATTGGTATGCACGTAACACAGCAATTACGGGTTCGCTACGATTATGACATAACTTGTTTGATTAATAAGATTTTTAGTACAAGCTGTTCGCAAACATGTTGTTTCGCATCCATTAGAACCAAAAAATAATAGGCCTATGTTTGTTTACGGTAACATAGGTGGAAAAAATATGGTCGGTGGGTCGTCTTCTCTTTACTTTATAAATTTTAAAAATCTTTTTCCACCTTGGGGGCGATGTTTTGTTCTTGGTTGTTTTTTGTTCCAGACGATTCCCAAAAAAAGTTTAGGGTCGGTCGGGATACCGTAAACAGACATTTTTTGGCCTTAAAACTATGACAATTATGGTACAGTCATGACAACTCGTTTGTTTAATCAGTTTCAAATACACGATGTTAGCATGAATGTTGTTCTACACCCCATAAGATGCCCTTTTTAAATGTTCTTTACAGTGGGATACCCATACGGAGGATTCATGTACACCTTTGTGGGCAAAGCCGCGCCGTTTCTTATCATCAGCTTTCTGACGTTGATGGACCTCGGTAAGGCTGCATACTTCAAGCTTCTTTCTTAAAATCTACAACAACCAAGTAAAAGCAATGTAATGTTTTGGCAACGTTTTACTAACGACGTTTCATATCAGAATATTAATATGCCATTGGTTTTGTCAACCACAAAATAACTGCGATCTCGTTTCAAGCCTATATTCCGTAGATCATATCTGTTTAAACATGACTTTATTAAGACATTGAATACCTATATTTCATATTTTCTTTGAACTATGCGTGAAAGAAATGGTTGGTGCACTACAATTATGCCGTTTCTTTTTTGTTTTCCCCAGCGTTCCAGTATTTTGTGCTCGGATTTGCGCCAAAGGAAGGTGTAAGTGGTTTGATGATGGTGTTATGTGTGTCTGTGTTTGTGTTTGTGTGTTGCCTTGATTTGTTTGTTTCTTTCTTTTTCAAATATAAAATAATACTTGCTATTAGCCACAGTATGTTAACAAAAAGCGTCAATGGTGTTGCTTTTTCTTTAAATCTAGAGTTAACATTTATTCTATCGTTGCCTTTCCCCATTCCCCTCCCCCACGCATTAGCCTCCCCCATCTCCCCCACCTCCTCTCTTTCAGAATCAAAGCTCTGTAGGTCACAACTGTTATTTTAACACACATGAAACTAGAATTTAAATTGGTCGAGTATGTACGGAACATTGTATGTAATAAGATGCAAAAGAAATGTGAACTACAGTTTGACGTGACGCTATGATAAAACCGTATTGTATTTATTGCTTTTACCCAAAATTGTTTTATTATATTGTCAGGGAAAACTAGTGTGGCTGATTTCAGGTGGCGACAAGTTTCACTCCATTGCACGTCTTGCTGAGAGATCCTTACATTCTGGTGGCTTCAGGTAAGAACAAAAGATCTTTGACACTACCTTTTAATTTTATTTATTTATTTAATCGTTCTTATATAGAGCTTTTTTAGCTCAAGAGCTGCTCAAGGCGCTGACCGATACAAGCTTGAACGTAAGCCGCCGAGGCGTCCATACGCAGCTATTTGGGCGCATAGTCTAACACCCAGACCACCAAGCACAATCCTGGACATTATGGATGAAAAGCCCTTATTGCTTGCAAGGTGTATTTGTGTAGCCGGCACTCACCCGCCTAGAACAGGCGCGTCAGGATCTTTAAAGTCGGTGTTATGGAATGCGTTCGTGCACAGACTAGACCTTGGGTTACACTCTCAGTCATTTGGGCTAATTTCGTGTGGCGGCGAAGACGACGACGACGATGCTGCTGCTGCTGCTGCTGCTGCTGCTGCTGCTGCTGCTGCTGCTGATGATGATGATGATGATGATGATGATGATGATGATGATGATGATGATGATGATGATGATGATGATGATGATGATGAAAATGACGATGACAACTGTGGTAACGTGACAACTAAAATGATACTGACAATGACGATGATAAAAAAAAGACTTATAATTTGGACAAACACTTTACCTAGAATGCCCACAACAGCACCTCCCATTGCGATCCCCATGGCTTTGCTGCGGCTTCGGTCATCCGGATAGCGCTCCGCTACCAGATTCATTCCTAGCAACAACATTGCATCGTGGCAAATGAATCAATTGTGTGTTCCTTAGTTAGCTTATATCATTAATGAAACATTTTCAACGCAATGTGAAATGTAGGGCGACTGCTAGAGCCTGGAAGTAAAATGGTAAAATCGTGGTGGTGGTAAGGCTATGTTTTAATCCATTTAGTTTATTTTATCGTTCCTATATAGCGCTCTTCTAGCTCAAGGGCTGCTTAATGCGCTGGTCGAATCAGGTTCTTACTCTATCCCCTCAGTCACATCATCTTACTTCCCAGACTATTGAGCAAAATCCTGGACGAGAAGAAGAGGGAGAAGAGACGACTACGACAACGACCATTAGTACAGTGCTCACTGCATGTAAATGCATGACGATAGGTGCCATCCTGCAAGCTTTCTACATCTGATTATATGGATTTCGCCCGTTATTACCAGGTGCTGTGATGCTGACGACAATGTCGATGGCAGTATTGGAGCCGACGGTGCCACTATGGGTGATGAAGACCATGCATATCGAGAAGTGGCAACTAGGTAATTTTCTATGAGCTTTAAGAGCACTCACGAGCGCCCAGGGTTACATACTTTCATTACAGACCGTGGTCATTATGTAGCTTTGAAAACTTCAGAGAAGGTAGAGGGGGGAAAAAGGGGTGGGGGAGATTGATGGGGGGAGGTAGAGGGTACGTGTCATAATCATTCAGGGTGAGAGTTGAAGTGAAACAGATGTTTTCTCATCCATGCAATAGATTTATATCAATGTAATTAGTTTTAATATTCCTAATATTATGGCTTTTTTGTGTCCAGGTCTTGTGTTTCTGCCCGACAGTGTTGGTTACTTGCTGGGGACCAACTTCTTTGGATTGGCAGCGCGTAGAATTGGCAGGTAATGCATGAATACATACGGGTTAGAATTGAATAAATATAGTTATGAGTAAATAAGAACTTCCTCTGCTGAAAGTAGTCTTGATGTTGCTGCTGATGTTGTGGTATTTGTTGTTGTAGTTGATGATGATAGTTGCGCGGTGGTGACTTTATTGTCGCCACTGATTGATGCGATCGGATGTTTCCACAAAATGTTTAATGTGACATGTTCACTTTTCAGGTGGATCTGTACTATATTCTGCATCTTACTCATTTCTGTCTGCCTGGCCTGTGTAAGTACACTTACAATAATAGCATTTTAAACGTGAATATTGTTTGTCCCTTCCAGCCACCCTCTCCCCCCACACATACACACTCACCTCCCCCACACATCTACCCACCCTACCACTCTTCTAACCCCCTCCCCCACACTTCTATTTTCAACAGAAGTCTGCATGTATATGTCACTGTTGCATTCATGAAAAATTAATTTTTTTTATAAAATCTTTTGAGATCGGATATGCAGCTGCTGATCAAGATGATGCAAATAAAACTACTCTGTTGCTAAACATTCATTATGATACGACACGGTTCCTGTGGCCTCTGTTCTCGATGATGACGGGGATACTGCTGCTGCTGCTGATAATAATAATGATGTTGATGATGAGATGATGATGATGATGATGATGATGATGATGATGATGATGATGATGATGATGATGATGATGATGATGATGACGATGATGATGATGTTGTTGTTGATGATGATGTTGATGATGATGATGATGATGATGATGATGATGATGATGATGATGATGATGATGATGATGATGATGATGATGATGATGATGATGCTTAGGAGAAGGAGACGGAGGATCTTCTTCATGAAAATCATTGTGTAAAGCCATCATGTACGCAGCAAGAGGCACGCTCTAAAACTAGAGAGACGAGAATTATTTTCAGCGTGTAGGCTAGAATCAGTATGACGTTGATTTCCTGCTTCATATGCAACCAGATGTACGATACAAGCAATATGTGCGTCAACTGTTTTCTAATGGATGACCGAAAACAGCGGGTTCGTGCGGAAAAGATTAAGGCCGGTGTCGAATTAACAATTCTAATTGTGTCCTGTGTGTATTTTAAGTTTCCACGACAAGAATTTTAATTGCAGCTCAATGGGGGAAAGCAGATAAAGGTGTTAAAAAATTAGAACTATGGGTGTTTCCCACCCACACTCTACACCGCCATATCCCCCCCCCCCCCACACACACGCACCTACACACACACACACATGCATACACACACAACTCCACAGTAAACATACCCTCCCACGCTGACCTCTTCACACTTGAAATAAAATATCGTGACTTGTAGCTTTATTCCTGACTTCCTGTTGTCACCATGCTAGAATTGCTATTTGTCTCACTAGTTTTGTTTCTGTTGACGACGTTGTTGCTGTTTCCTCTGCTTCTGCTACAATTGCTATGTCTTTATCACTTGTTTGTGCTGCTGATCTGATAGTAGAAGAACACAATGGGCTTTGCCCTAATCCATCTTTCTTTCAACCACCGTTATCACCGCCCCACCTTCATCATTCTCTCTCTTTCTTTCTCTCTCTCTCTCTCTCTCTCTCTCTCTCTCTCTCTCTCTCTCTCTCTCTCTCTCTTTCTAGTTCTCCACCCACAAAAAAACCCAAAGCATGTTAATAGCCATAAGACAGCTCCCATAAAGTCTTAGGCATAACAATAGATGATGAATTTAAATGGCAAATTGCTATTACTAATATTTGCAGAACAATATCAAGAAATTTACATCTTCTTTGTAAGTGATTACTTTGTAGTAACCCAACAAAACTATTTTTTACAGCCCTCTGTGTGTCTTACATCAACTATGCATCTTCTACCTGGTGTGGTGCTGCCCAAGTCCATGTGAAAAAAGTTAAATACCCTACATAGGTTTGGAGCAAAATTAACTTCTTATCATCCCCAATCTGTCCTCTCTGATATAAACACTAACAGTTAATGTATTATGAAGTTATACAATCAGTATCAGTACAATATTGCTGTTCTAATGTATAATGTTCGTTACGGTCTTGCACCAAGCTAGTTTTCACATCTCTTCACTGCAGTACCAGCTCGATATAGTTAATGTAATTTTATTTTGACGCCCACACGTGTTGATTTTTATAAACCCAGTTTAGCATTCTCAGGCTCGGCAGTTCGGAACTGTCTTCCTCTCAACGTGAAGTCATACAATTCACTATCAACATTTAAATCTACATTTAAAGTAAACCTTAAGCAATACATGTCAAAGCTCTAGCCAATGTACATTTTGTTACCAGTGTTCTTGCTGTATCCTGAAACATTATTATGTACAATTGTTCATTTATTCTATGCAGCACATGTTATGTCTACTCAATCCGCATGGATTGCACATTCATTTGTTTTCCGCTTATTTTATTGCCTTGATAATGATGCTTATTACATTACGTATACCCTTTATGTTATGTTTAAGCAGTGCGCTTATTTAATGATGCTTATTATATTATGTATATCCTAAGTGTTATGTTTGACCATTGTGTCTATTTATGTAATTCTTATTATTGGTTTTATATCTATCTATATTGCATACTTCTATAATTGTACGTATGTAAGTGTGAATGTGTGCATACATGAGTGTGCGCAAAGGACAGGTTGTTATAATAAGCTCATTGCTCAAAATGTATTCCTTCATGTCAATAAAATGTTCTCCCTCTCTCTCTCCCTCTTTCCTGTGCATGCTTGTTGTGTAGGTGTGTATCAAAGAGAAGTAATTAAATTCTCATTTGTTTTCGTGATGGACTTTTAGGTTATGTTTCGTTTGCTGTGTTGGGCAATAATAACTTTATTTTGTTGTTTCTTTTTTTTTCAGCTGCCGTTTGCTAACACAATCCCTCAACTTATTCTTCCTCATCTTGGACTTGGCTTGGGACTAGGTCGGTACACTGCAATGTTTTTGCTTACACGTGGGTACAAATTGGTAGCGAAAGCACCTCGTGGAAGCCGCAGAATGGCACCAACAAGGATGTGGTAGAATAGGATCTACTAAATCCTATTAGTTTGAATGTATGCCTAATGCAATCCCACTGCACAAGTGCATTGAAATAGTCCCCTGATGGATTGAAGTAGTAAGCTAGTCTGTCCCCACCTAGTTTAAATCCAGTACAACTTGGAGCGACCCACGACCTCTGGAACAGGGGTTAGGTGTTCTATGGATCGTTCTACCGATGCTGCCGATGCCTCACCGACTGAGCGAGCGTTTCTTCTATCTCTCCAACATGAAGTTTTTTGCTCGAGATAATTTTGTAAATTTTTTAATGGTTAACTATTTTGTAAGTTTTTTTTTAATGGTTTAATAATGTTATAATTGTTATGTCACAGGCGGCGGAAGCTGTTCAGGATTGGGGGGGCACACACCCATTTTATTCACTGACATCAGGGCCGGCCATTGGAAAAGTCGAGGGGGAGGTTACAGATTCAGCGAAGGCGCGAAGCGCCGAGCCTTCTAGTGGGGTCCGGGGGCATGCTCACCCGGAAATTTTTTTTCTTCAAGGATGCAAAATGGTGCAATCTGGTGCAATCTGAACCTTGAAAAAGCCATTTGTGATGGTCTGGGACTTTGAGCTTTTTGAACAATTGGACTGACAAACTCTGGGGTACAAAAATTATCCTCTGCCCCTCCCTTAAAAAACCAACACACAAACAAAAATTTTTTTATCAGCAGAGATGTTTTGTATACTATTATTATTCACTACTTTTTGTTGACCATTAACGGTATAAAGCTTTACCTTGTAGTTTATGAACATCACTGCCCTGCTTTTATTTAATTCAGTCTTGCTGCACTAGGTTTCTCGGCATTAGTACCATTTGTGAATTGTATCTTCTGGCAAAACAGTTCACTGCCTCTTTGAAGTCAATATCAACATCCCTGTGCACTTTCATTAAAGCAAGTCCATTGAGTCTCTGTGCCCAATTGTAGAGCGCAGGTAGTTTTTCAGGTTGCGCAACTGACTGTTTGAACGCTCACACTCGGCAGTAGTGACAGGCAGGGTGCAAAGGTTCTTTAGCATGATGAACAGGTTGGGATAAAAATCCCTGTCACAATGTTTCAGTGCTTCTGATGCCGTGGATGGGATGATAGCTGTCGCATTCTCAGCAGCACTTCGCCATTTGCAAACCCACCGTTGGTATTCTGCATCAAGGGTAGCGTTGTCTGGTAGGTCAGACTCCCACAACAGTGCCAAAGTCTTCACCCCTTCTGGAACCTGCATGAAACCATCCTGGTTGTCTATTAAAGTGCTTGGCACCAGACAGAGACCATCAACTGCTAAGCCACCATTTTTGAACCTCGAGTCCAATTCGGTTGACAGGTGTTCCAAGAAAGGAATGGCAATGCAAATCTTGAAATATTCTTCTGGAGTGGCCGCAGGTTGGTTGTCACGGAGAGTCTGTCGGGATGTTGACGAGGAACAATAACACCAGTTGTCAAAGCATTTGCCATTTTGCTGACTTCACCAAACCAGGCAACAAACGCTGTGTCGACATCTCTTCTAATAGAAGACATGCAGTTACTGACTTTCCCTGTAGGCATCGACAACATCATTTGTCCTTTTCTGCAGCTTCACTGTCAATGGTTTCCATTTCAACGATGTTTTTGGACGATTCAGCGATGGTCGTTTCAATGGATGTTCGTTACAACAAATTGTCATAATTATCAACTTAACATCTTAATTAATATTTCTAAAAAGTCGTTTTTGGTGGATTAGGGCAGTATCAAGGTGAAGGTGCTGGAAGAGGTTTGCGGCCAGAACAAGAAAATATGGCTGCATTTACTAATTTAGGCTTAGGGGGTGGGTTACTTGGTCGTTTCAACGGGAAAACGCTTTGGACGTTTCAACGGATCCCTTGAAATGGATTTCCGTTGAATTGACTATAAATAACTCTTTGTACGTTGGACCAAAAGTGACTAAAAACTGCAAGTTTTAAAAACAATTTTTAAAAAATTGAAACTCTTTGCATTAAAAAAATTTAATTTTTTTTAATTTGGAGGGGGGGGGTCCAGAACCCAGGTACCCCCCACCTCCTCCCCCCACCCTTCTGGGTCCGGCCCTGGACATTTACTCCAAATAATTTGAACTATTTTCATAGACACTATGTGAGAGAGAAAAAAAAGTTATATCATATATTTCTACAACTATGCATATAAGAGAGAGAGAGAGAGAGAGGGGGGGGGGGAGGGAGTTTAGAGAGAAATGGAGAGAAACTGACCTGACAATGTTGATCCATCACAGTAACAAAAACAGCAGTCATGCATGTCATTTGGCATGGGAAATTACACCGTTAATTTTCCAAATTATGCCTTATGGCGTTCATTTGTATTGATAAATTCGTAAGCAGTTTGCGCTAGGTCTAGTTGATCTACTTTGTCTTTGAACACATGCATTATAAGACATTTATTTAGACGCTTCTGCGTCATTGTTGCCCGAAAGTATGTTTCTAACCGCTTTAGGGCTGAAAAACTGCGTTCAGCCGTTGCCTATTGTGGTTGGGATGGTGAAGTACAGTCTGAGAAGTTTATCCATTTCACTCAGCATCCGTCGCACAGTGTCAGAAGCTTTCAGTTCATCCGGCAGTGCTTGGAATATGGTGATCCTAGAGTTAACCGCCTCCTGGTGTCACCCAGTGCATGTGGGAGGATTCTAGCTGAGTTTTGAGTCTGTCCAAGTCGATGTTAGCGGAATATGTATCTTTGATTTCTTGAGGAATTTTTGGTCTCTTCCCTGCTGCTCCATCACTTAGAAGAACTTAAATTTTCCTTGGTAAGTCGAGAGCTATTTGATCAAACCGGCTCTTTAAATGTTCTTTGATGTTGTCAATGGCCTCACAGTATTGCTGTCTGTAGTAAGCAGATGGACAAGAGTAGCTGTGACCCTGTGAGCCATCGTCCAGTCTTCGTGGAGGCTGCTTCTGTGTAGGAACGCAGGGCTCATCACACAAATTTGCAGCTTTCGTTGTGATGTCAGCAAAAAATGTCTCATAACAATCTTCATGCCGCATGCTTTCCAGTGTTCTCAGACAAATGTCAGCAGCGTTTACTGCATCATCACAAGTCGTTTGTTTTCTTTGAAGAACTGTCGCCAACTTTCAGTCACAGCAAGGATCTCATCTTTGAATCTTTTTGCAACTCCTGACACATGACCCTGAAAATTACTCGCCCCGTCGTAGGCCTGGCCCCTACAGTTTTGCACTGGCAAGACGAGTCAAGTCTGATCAAGCAATCCTTCAGTGCTTTGAAAATGGTCTCAGCACAGATATTGTTAACTTGCATCAGTCCAGAGAAAGGGGGAATATATTGGTTTGAACCTTCAAATATTGTTTTTTGAGGGGCTGAATATTGGGGGGGGGCAAATGTATAGGTTTGCCCCCCCAATATTTTTCTGGAGGGGGCCAGTGCCCCCCTTGCCCCCCCGCTTCCGCCGCCTGTGTATGTTAGGTCCTATTTAAGCATTTATTTAGTCGAATTGCGTCTGACATCTAATACATTGGAAGCCCGCGATGATACAATACTATCTAAGCCCCTAACCTGTCGGGTCGTCGGGATGAAATGAGGGACGAAGCATCAGAAACCTTCCTCCAGTCAACTCTGTCAGCGACCTTTGTGAACAAGTCTGGCATGGGCGTTGATGTATTACAATTAATGCAGCAACATTCATACGTAGCCTACCTTTGGAGAGTGGCAACGAACTCGATCTTATCAAAGAGCTTATTATAGATAGTAAGTTCAGCACGTTAACTTAATCCTATTATTCAGCATTGTTTCCAAAAAATACCAAGAAGCATAGCCTATGTTTCCGAATAAGCAGCTGTAAAATTCAAACTAATACAGGCTTTCCTTGTGCAGGAATTACGGATGCAGCTGTGATGCCTCTATTAGCTTTGCTGGTGGACACCCGTCATGACTCTTTCTATGGCTGTGTCTACGCCATAGTTCAGCTAGCTGTTTGTCTTGCGTACTCAGTCGGTAGGTAGATGGATTGTTATTTTGTTGTTGTTGCTATCATCATCACTGAGGCAGTCTCCTGATTATAATGTTGTTGATCATTGTTGCCGTACTAATCTCGTTGTCATTTGCATAATCATGATCACTGTTGTTATCATCAGTGTGATTATGGGTTACCATCAGCATCATGTTCATTGATAGGTAATGGACGTCTGACTACAGTTTTGTGGGGAGGGTGGAGGGAGGGAAGGGTGAGCGTGTGCGTGTGGTCGTGTGAGTGTGCGTGCGTGAGTGCGTGCGTAGGTGTGTTGTGTAGTCTTTAGACATTTATCTTTCCATTATATGGTAATATAAGTTGGTGAGTGAAATGACTACATGGCTATTCAAAAGACCAGTTAAATATAGTATTTTTTGACGTTGATAGCCTAATTAAATTAATTGTTTTACTTGTTTACAGGTCCATCAGTCGGCGGATTAATTGTAAAGGCGGTTGGATTCCCATGGTGAGTTTAATGTACACAATTGGCTACCTGATTGATGGTTATGATGAGTAAGCTGCTCCTGCAATTGATGATGATGACGGTGATGATGATAATGACGAATACGATGATATACGACGACGACGATTACGAAGGAAGATTCTCCCTAATTTTTATGAGCTCTAATTATCTTCATTTGAATTGTTATGTGTGTTGGTTGCATGCTGCTTTTGTAGGCCTATAATTTAAGATGAAAACAAAACCTCCGCCATTTATCAACCTAGAACTTGTAAAAACAGTGGTGTTGTGAACAAAGTATAGACTAATTACTGTGCAAGTTGTGTCAAGATAATATCTACCTGTGACTGTGCGTTTCAGGCTGATGAGAGGAATGGCAATTATGAACGTGTTGTTCTGTCCACTCTGCATATTGTTGAAGAATGCTCCGGTCGCCAATGATGAAGGGGTAATAAATTGTCCTCGCCGCCGTTGACATCATTATTATCATCATCACCATGATCATTACAGTCATCATCAATACAGAGGTCTATGGCGTTGGTAAACACGCGTAGCAGCCGTGGAGTATACCATATAAATGGGAGTGGCATTGTGTGTGGGGGGGGGAGGGGAGGAGCGGAGGGGAGAAAGGGTAAAAGGGGGGGGGGGGGTCGATAACGGGAGGTAACAGAGAACGCAATTGGATTGTTGCATTCCAGGATTTGTCTAACCTGCTTTTTTTTAATGGACGTTGATTGAAAGGCCAAATTTTTATTGTCAGAATAAAGCCATTGCCTATATGGCGGGGGGTGGGGTGGGGAGGGGGAGGAAGTCTGTTTACGGTATCCCGACCGACCATAATTTTATGGCCCGACGCTAAACTTTTGTTGGGATTGTCTTTTTTAAAAAAAATGAAAAAAAGCCAAATGAAAATCGCACTTAAGGTGGAACAGTTTTTTTTTTTTAAATAATAAAAAAAAGAAGCCGACCTACCGACCTTATTGTTTTTTTCCCCTATGTTACCTTAAACAGACATTTTTTTTGGGGGGAAGGGGGGGGGGGGGGGGGGGGGGCATTATATCGTGTAGTTCAATTTTTTAAGGTGTATAATAATAATAGTAATAATAACAATAATAATAATAATAATAATAATAATATTATTATTATTATTATTATTATTATTATTATTATTATTATTATTATTATTATTATTATTATTATTATTATTATTATTATTATTAAATTATTATTTTTATTATTATTTTGCAATGTTTCCCGTCTATTTTCATAATGATAAGCTATACAAAGCTGACAAACACTGATAATATTGTGAGCCGGAGAACAAGCTTTAATTTCCTATTGCATGAGCGTAGAGGACGAATATAAGCTAAACACGAGCGATAGGAATAAAATATCTAAGCCATATTATCTAACTTGGTGCACATTCTTTAAACCCAAACGCTACGTCAACTGGCGTGTCTGTGTCAAATGATCCAACCAGTAATGATAACGGAGTTTGGTTTCAATTTATGTTCCAGATATCACTCAACAGTACATGCATGACCGAGAACAGATCGACTCTCTACACCGAAGAGAAAACGAAAGACAGCAGCTTCTCATATAGTCGCATGGAGGAGGAAGACTGAACATCTGACCTTCATTGACTGACACACCACTCCAAAACAAAAGATTTGTTAGTTTGTTAGTCATTGTTTATAGGGTCCAGCGGACTGCAAAGAGCCAAATCAGGACCACAACAGAAGAAGAAGGGAGAGGAGACGCAGGACGATGATTTTTTGTTTACACACGAATTGGCTGACTCACAACTCGAGAGAAGAAGAAAAAGAAGAAGAACAAGAAGAAGGAAAAGAAGAAGAACAAAAAAAAAGGAGAAGAAGAACAAGAAGAAGAACAAGAAGAAGAACAAGAAGACAATCGTTGAGAAAAAAGAAGAGGAGGATGGAGAAGAGATTTTAATAAATAAAACAAATCATTCTCTAACGCACAAACCGAAAGCAGAATAGGAAGAAGAAGAAGAAGAAGAAGAAGAAGAAGAAGAAGAAGAAGAAGAAGAAGAAGAAGAAGAAGAAGAAGAAGAAGAAGAAGAAGAAGAAGACGTCTCTCGCCCGAAAGAGCGCATTTTATAAAAGAGTGCTAAAACTAAAATCGCGAACTTTCCCCTTGCTTGAAAGCACGAACCCAGCAAGTGGGGGTATTTTGTTTAATTCAATTATTTTCTTGGCTGTCGGAAGATTTTTGACATTAAATTTTTCACACTGACGTTTTACATTTCGCGCGCTTAGACATAGGCTTATCCCAAGAAAAAAAAGAAGAAGAAGAAGGACTCGCTGTGAATATATTTAAAAAAAATATATAAGCTTACATAAACAGCCAATACAGTCAACTACGTCAGTAACTGGTTGTACAGTCGGTGAATGTTGTAACAAAACATCGCCACCTGTTCAAAAGGCTGAAGAACTAAAAGGCATTGATCTGCGTCATTCAAAACAACTGGTGTTTGTGTACTTTTACTTACGCGTTAGTAACTGTTGTAGAACAATAATGTGCTTGTGTTTTGTTTTGGCAACAAAGCTTATCCATTGTTGGTACAGCATATGTTACTTTACGAGAGAATAATAGACTTCAAAATACAGTCTCTGGTGCTTGATCGGAACAATCACTGTATTTAGTGTATTGTCGTGGTTGTTGTTTTGGGGTATATTCATTAAAGGGTCCTAATGATCACACACATTTTAGCTTCGCCGATGCACACACACACACACACACACACACACACACACACACACACGCACACACGCACACCTACACACACCTACACACACACAAACTCTTTAAAAAGTACGGTATTGATACAAATTAGACCTAATTAATGCATTTGTTTAGTTTGACTATTATCTATAGCATCAATAGCGAGTCTTAAAATACCATCCCTGCGAAAGTGTGTATGGCAGGCAGATTTGTTTGGTATCGCTTGGAGACTATGGAAAATATTCCCCTTGTACAAATACAGTCAGTTGCGGAGGACAGAAGTTTCCATCTCAAACATATGTCCTCTGTAATTGACTGTGTAGTTGTAGACACTACAAGGTGTGTATGTTCAAGCTATTGTTCAGCTATTTCATTTCTTAGTGATACGAAAACACCTTCAAAATAAGATCGCACAAACAACTGCTGCACTGGCAAGGTTGAAACCCATTTGGAAAGACAGGACCATCAGCCTACATTCCAAGGTAAGACTGCTGCGTTCCCTTGTCATCTCCATCTTCCTATACGCTTGCGAAACACGAAAGAACGATATTTTTTAAAAGATGTAAATTACTGTCATTGCTCACACCATTAATTAGGACGCTTGCTTTAGACTTAGGTGAAAACATGGGAATTTCATACCATGGACTGGATGAAAAAACATGTGTAACTGTAGATTATAGTCACACGACACCGAAGCGTATAGGCGACTACTGATCACATTATTCTGACACCAGCGAACCAGTTGATTGTAAGGGGAAAATAATATGCTCACACATTGGCCAATCCGGGATTCGAACCAGGTACCTTTCGGTTACTAGTAAGAAGCTCTACCAACTGAGCTACCCGGCCCCTCGACTGGATGAAAACTACTGTGAACCTTTTATTGTCTCGCCTTTAAATGATAGATCCGGTTGGAACAGGATAATGTGAACAGTTTTGCCTTAGAAGCAGCTGTAAAACACATGGCAACTATACGCCTACTCCTTTAGTTACTGTGTGTTTACAGTCATCTGTTGTGGTCACCCCCATGAAGTCAATAGAGCATGAAGATTTAGTATTAAAGTGCACTCGCTGCTGTGGGTATCATCATTCTGCGGTGACTGTCACGAGTTTAAACGTTGTCTTGCCTTTCAGATTTATACAAGTAAGAAGACATTTATTTCTGTATGTAAGCCTAACTTTTACATTTGTGTATACGAGTAGGTATTATTAGGTAGTCTAAACTTCAGTTGCCGGCTACACAAATAAGATTAAACTTGAGTTGCCCCTTTACAATAAATAAATAAATAAATACATTATTTGTGAGGAGTAAGCTTAATTGTACACAGATTCTGAAAACGAAGTAATTGCTACATTCGCTCTCTGTCTCTGTCTCTCTCTCTCTGTCTCTCTCTCTCTATCTCTCTCTCTCAAATCGTATGTGAGCAACACCGGAGCAGGATCTGGAAACTGCTCTTGTCAATAAACCGTGTAATTGCAAACTTATGCACGCAACATATGGGGCGCCATGTGTCCATTTATTCTATGCACATGCAAATCATCGTTCCTCTCATTCACACAACAAACAATTTTTCTAATAATGCGACTGTACGGCAGCTGACCTAGTTTACGGCACACGCATGGTTTCTGCTTTGAATGATGTGTTTTTCTTGCTGTTTTGCGTTCATTTTTACAATTTTTTTGACTTGTATGCTAGTGGTGTGCGAATGAGATTTGTGTAATGGCTTCAGGGGAGCGTCGGTCGTTGAGATATACGGCGGAAAAGGCCACCCAGCTTGTTTTACAAGCGATGGAAGAGAGTGATGCAGACGGCAATGTAATCAATGAATTAGGCAGTAATTTTTGACGTTACCGACGCTTCATCAGACAATACGTCAACTGACAATGAGACAGATGTTGACAAGCCTGGACCCTCTTCTGGGAGGAGTAAAAGAAAAAGAGTGTCTAGCAATCTTTCTTGCTTTTCTGGCATTGGAGTAAGAGGGGGAGGGAGAGGGAAAGGAAGAGGGAAAAGCAGCATTAGGCCTACTGACAGTAGTGACAATAGCCAAACAGCTGCATTGGAAACAAGCAGTAGGGATGACAGTTAGAGAGAAGTAGGGGGCGTGGCTGACACCAACTTTCGCTTTGTGCCTCGTCATATGAATGCAAATTACACCACAGAATGTGGTCAGATTACATTCTTTCTTGCATATTTTTGTTACTGGGATATTGGTGGATACTTTTTATTCTTAGTATTTTCTTCTGAATGGATTACCTGGTCTGCTAGATGGTGGTGAGTTCATTGCATGCCTATAATTTTTTTTTTGCATTTTTTTTATTATGCATGATTTTTGGAAATATATGATTCATAATTTTGCAATATTATGTTGAAAACATAGTGGAAATGTGCCCTAGTTATTGCTGAACAAATTAATATAAATTTTATTGCTCTGTGTTTCATAGAATGTTTTTAATAGAATTTTAATTACACCAACCCAATTTGTTTCCTACATTCCCCGAAAACCCTCCGGCACCGCCAAAAACCCCTAACGGAGGTTAAGAGTTAAATAGAAAAATCTTCACATTTACAACTACACACTGGCCTAAAACAAAAAGAACATTAAAGAATGTATGCATGAACGACTTACGTAGCGCCTACATAGCTCCACGATGAACGACGTGATCGAAGCGCTGGACGGTCATCAAAATGAAATATGAAGCTTCAAACTCTGTGAATAACTGCAAGGAATGTTAATGGAAGATCTCGCTGTATAGGGCCAAAGGTTTATAGTGTGTTACATCTTTTACCCACCAGAACCTACAACAACTGGGGATGCATGAAATGTAGCGGCGGTGCGAGGTACGAGATTTAGGCTTAATAGTCTGGCCCGAGGGTAAATGCTTCGTAAGAGTGCATTTTGACTCCTATCCTATCCTAACCGGGGAAAGGTGAGTAACTTGGACCTCGCGGTAAATTGGACCGCTGCATTATCTATAAAACTAGTGGTTTTTGTACACAGGTTGCTGTTTAAAATGTAGACAGAGAGACAACTGTTGTCTGCGAGTTTCATTTGGACGATGATACCTCCCCATATCCCCCTTGATACCTCACCATACCCCCCCCCCCCTGATATCTCCCCGTCCCCCCCCCCCCCCATGAAGCCTCACCATACCCCCTTGATTCCTCCCCGAACCCACTTGATACCTCCCCATATCCCCTTGATATCTTCCGTACCCCCCTTGTAACCTACCTGTACCCTCCTTGATACTTCCCCGTTGATCGTTTCGCAGGTATGGATGAAAGGAATCGACCATCACCATACCCCCTTATATATACCCGTATCCCCGTTATGCCTACCCATGCCCCTTTAAACCTACCCGTAGCCCCCTTTTACCTACACGTACCACCCCATCATGATCCTTGGTAATAATAATAATAATAATAATAATAATAATAATAATAATAATAATAATAATATTGAATATTGAATATAGAATAATACAAATAGAAATCATAAAAACACCAAGGTTTTAAAATAAAATTTGATATAAGATATTATAATAATAATAATAATAATAATAATAATAATAATAATAATAATAATAATAATAATAATAATAATTATTATTATTATTATTATTATTATTATTATTATTATTATTATTATTAGTTTATAAAGAGGGCTGCTGAGGACAGAGAAAGATGGAGTATGCTGGTTAAGCGATCATCTGTGGTGCCCCTACGACCTTCGGGTTATGGGACAGGATAGGATAGGATAGTTTATAAATACTAATACTAATACTACTACTACTATTACTACTACTACTACTACTACTACTACTAATAATAATAATAATAATAATAATATTAATAATAATAATAATAATAAATAAGTAAAAAGTAAATAGCCTAAATTTAAAAAAAAATATCCATATTGTAGTGTAAAAATTTTTTTTTAAAAATATGGCCCGCAGGAGGTTTGAACTTGGGTCGCCTGCACGGTTGGCGAATGTCTTAATAAGTGAGATACCAAGGCTTCATATAAAGACCATCAATTTTTTGGTCTATATGGGAAAACATGCTGAAACCTCGATTCAATTTTTAATTAATCAAATTTAATTAGTTAAACACAAAATTGTGTAAGATTGGTGACATGAGTGCAAAAGTGTTTTGAATGGAAATAAAACAAAATTTGCGTTATTACAGAACGGCACGTTCTTGACACGGGTTGAATCGAAACCGCGCGCGGAATGAGGCTATTGCAGTTTGTGGACAATTTGTTTATTTACTTATCTCAGAAACGGTTAAACGTTCGGTAAGGAAATGTCGGCTATAACGAATTCGCGGGTTTTGAGCGCACAGCAGGCCGATCCGCAGCGCCAGCACCTGCCCAGATCAGCGTCCATACCGGACAAACTTTACAGTAGAGGCGAAGAAGGATTTCCGGCTAAGCAATTTATATATATAGATTAAAAGGAGATAGATCCTGATTTTTTTTTCTTAGAGGCGTATATACGAATTACTTCACTTGCACATGCATCATGGCGCTTACAAAAGAAGACTTGCGTACGGTGAACTCAACTTGTTTTCTTCCATTGTTTTCTAAAACATTGTTTGAAAGTCTTTGGAGAGCATCTGATTTTTAAAGAATGGAATTTGTGTGGATAATATTAAGAACAATACCCGGTCATTCTGCAGTAATTCTGTTCATAAATAAACTGTTAGTGCTCTTCGATTATGGAAATTTACAAGTACTAGTGTACGGTTAAATTGAGTCTTTTTTTTCTGGTATATTGAACCAGTGGTGCAAGTTAGCCGCCAGGGTTCAAATTACACTTGCATCATTTTGTTATATTGAGATCGAGAATGATCGCTATTTGGTTTGGATTCGTGCGTTAGTGTGTGTATGTAGGTGTGTGTGTGTGTGGTTCGCACCTGTGGGTGTGTGTGAGTGTGTGTATGTGCGTAAACAACGCACTCGTGTGTTTCTAAGTAAGCAATTCTGCAATCATAAGCGGCATAAAAAATCAATCACAGTAAATTTCTGTAAGAAAACAAAACAACACATTAAAATAATATACTCACTCGGTTTTAAATACAAGCATTGCCTATCAGTGGCGTAGCTAGGGATTTGGGGGCCCGGGGGGCTTGGCCTCTTTTTGGGGCCCCTGCATTTTGATCGGTGGCGTAATATTTAATATTTAATGTAAAAAAAAATTTCGCACTCTTCTTTGGGGGCCCCCCTCAAGTGGGGGCCCGGGGTGATTTTCGAATTCGAACCCCCCCCCCACCCCCTCCCCTAGCTACGCCACTGCTATCATTTGTAGGTTTAATAACGTAATTAAAATTATTAACATACAAACGAAAATAAAATCACACAGGAAACTAGAAGGGCAAACCCCATATTATTCACATGCTTCTTATGGAACTTGCATCGATCGTGGTCCAGCTCGTGGGCCATTCCTTCTAATTTTCCCTCCGCAGTTAGGGTCCTT
This sequence comes from Oncomelania hupensis, assembly GCA_036898135.1. NCBI lineage: Eukaryota > Metazoa > Mollusca > Gastropoda > Littorinimorpha > Pomatiopsidae > Oncomelania > Oncomelania hupensis. The sequence continues at coordinate 102,965,018 of CM072511.1, forward strand.
ACATTCCAAGTTCCTATGAGGATGTTGTCTCTCGGGTGGATCCTACTAAGTTGTCCATCAGTAGCACACATATCACCTCCGTCCTGGTGGCCAACGGAAGGCGCGGCCCTTGGTGACCTGGGCGACGACCGATCCGGTATGGAGTGAGTGGTTCTTTTCATTACCGTCTTGGGCAAGAAAGACCTGGCGGGGCCCAACCCTCTCCAGGTTGTTCGCCACAGCCGAAATCCACGAGTACAGTGTGGCTCGCCTTGGCCCCGAGCACGTGGTTGTTGAACCCGTAGTAACGTGAGGTTCTTCCGTCCTGGCCGGTGACTTCTGTGTAGAAGACTTTCGCCCAGTGATACCGTGCTGACATCACCCGTGTTAGTCGCCTCTTACGACACGCCTGGCATTTTGACTCATCACATTCGAAATGCAATTTTGTGCTTGATGCACCGGCAATGAAATTACTAAGACATTACTTCAGCACAGAGTGTAGTATTATACCAAGTATAGAGCCTGGCCCTCTAGGTCAATGCAGGGGTTCCTAGCTTTACTCAGAGAAGGACTCACAACGCTTGACAGTGGACGGTGGAGAGGTTGCTGATAGAGTGAGGAGGATGATGTAGGGTGAAGAAGTCTCCTTCAAACATTTTCTCGTGGAGATAACAGCTTAGCAGCGTTCCAGTGAAGATTTTAGCATCTTCTGGTTGAGAATGAACTAAGGCATCGGAAAATATCACATTTAAGGTGATACAATGTAGGATCTTTGCTATAGTGTCATTAAAAAATGTTGTTCCTATCATGTGTTAAAAAAGGCGGGAAGTTATGCTACACGCTACATTGGCCGGTCAGTTTGTTTTCAAACCGATGGACGATATCCGTTAAGGCTTAGACTATAACAGCGATGTGTCTTTAGCAATGTGATATGCATTGCGCTATTCTAAACATTGCTCTCCCCTTCAAAGCTGCTACATAACTCAAAAATAAAGTTTATATATTCTGATTGAGAATTTAATGCTGAGTCCAATGGTTATGTGCTTTCAGGTATCTGAAAAGTATCCTATCCTATCCTATCCTATCCCGTAACTCGGAGGTCGTAGGGCATCTGCTGCACCACAGATGATCGTTTAACCAGCGTACTCCATCTGTCCCTGTCCTCAGCAACCCTGATTCTTTCGCTCAGTGTCAAAAAAAGTATATCTCAACTAATTGCACACAGCTAGTGCAGAGATAGAGTGAGGCTTACATGTACATATCGTATGGTTAGAAATTCTTGTAGCCAACATGGCTACAAATAATATAATAATCATCATCATCATTATCATAATATTAATAATAATAATAGTAATGGTGCTTTTTACGCGCTTTTCCCCAAATCTCCAATTAGGCTCAAAGCGCGGCGATCTGTACCAACGCGCATGTTTCATCCACTCTCACACATACACACAACAAACACACATCTATCACTCAAACATTTGGTGTAAAGGCATGGAGATCGCTATTAGAAGACGGAAAGGAAATCGACTTGACTGTATCCAATACCATTATTGAAGGAAGGGAGGAAACCGGAGTACCCGGAGAAAACTCTCGGTGACCTGAAAAGTCTCTTACCTAAGTCCCATAAGCTTGCCTCTTGCGGGAATCGAACCCGCTACCTTCGGCACTACTCCACGAGGCCTAAAGGAAGTAAACGTGTCATTTTGCACTACATAAGTAAAGTCTTCAATCTTAATTGAAACCTTAAGACCTTTAACTTCCCATACTGGGTCAAAGTTTTCTTATCTTCAATATATTATTATATATTGTGGCTTTGCAGAAATAGTGTGTTAATTTAGTATTGAAGAAATACTTTCTTCCTTAACTTTCAAAGCATTGAGCGGCCAAGACCGGCTTAAAGATAACAAAAGACTGTTGTTGCACCTTCGCCTAGAAACAGTACAATGTGAGTTTGAAAAATGTATCCGTAAATGTGATTATTTGTTAATAGTAAAATTTTAATGAATTGTCAGCGGCGTCAGTGAATGTTCACCGACGTTGAAACAACTCTTGCTGTTTCACATTGTATGACTTGACATTTGCATTCATTTCTACTGTTGAAAAAACCTTGATACAAGAAAGATTCTGCCATTTTATATTCTATGCAAATAATTATGTTTATTGTACCTAAACAGGACCGATTTTCACCATTATATTGCATTTTTGTTGTTTATTCCACAAACTTAGTCGCCATGCAGCTGTACGTCGTGTGTGCCTTGCTATGCCTGGTTGGCTATTCCTCATGCCAGAGTGCGTGGACTCCAGCTCCAGGCACGACATTCCAGTGGCAACTTCAAGGTACCATTGACACCAGCGTGAACGCAGCAGTCTACGACATCGATCTCTTTGATGCCCCAGACTCTGTCCTCCATCAGCTGCACAGGTGAGATTTATTTCATGATAATGAGCATCATTATCAGCGGTAAGATTATTGTCGCCATCATCAGCAACAGTAGCAACATAATCGGCATGACCATCATCCTCCACCTACTTTTTCAAACTCTCTTACTTTATTTTTTTATTTCGGCATGTCTGTACCTTCTACAATCAGGGCTAGTAATTATGTGTATATGTTACATAATTATAACCTAAACCAATGAATAAGTATCCATTTCTCTTAACATCAAAGACTATAATTGTTAACATTTGGTAGTCGAAATATGGCAATGAACTGAATCGTACATTCTATCCAGCCAGGGGAGGAAGGTGATTTGTTATTTCTCGGCTGGGACTCGGGAGGACTGGAGACACGACATCAGCAGCGTTCCAGCCAGTGCCATCGGACACGCCTTGGAAGGATGGGCAGGGGAAAAGTGGTGGGACATCCGATGTAAGTACTTAATTTACCTTGACAAAGAAAAGTCAAAGGCGAATAATCTTATGAGTTCGTCTACCGCTCAGGCATTTGAAATGATTCCTTTTGCCTTTTCGTCTTCTTCATCTACAAGTTCCAATTTATCCCCTGAAGCTGCACATTTTCCTTCCCTCTTTGATGGCAAAGTGGTCAACATCATCAAACTACATTATCGATGAAACTGTACACCCTATCCTATCCTGTCCCATAACCCGAAGGTCGTAGGGGCACCACAGATGATCGCTTAACCAGCATACTCCATCTTTCTCTGTCCTCAGCAGCCCTCATGGCTTCGCTCAGTGTCAAACCAGTCCATTCTCGAATGTTGTCCTCCCACCTCTTTTTCGGTCTCCCCCTTCTTCTACCTCCTTGCACTGTGCCTTGCAGAATGGTCTTTGCAAGGCCTGATGATCTGGTGACGTGGCCATACCATCGGAGTTTCCGTTTCTTCACCACTGTGAGCAGGTCATCGTGTTGTCCAATGGCTTGTGTGATGGTCTGTCGGACTTCAACGTTGGTGATGTGTTGGGTATAGGAAATGCACAGAAGTCTTCTGTAGCACCTCATCTCCATGCTTTGTATTCTTCGTTGGAGATCTGCTGTCAGGGTCCATGCTTCGCAAGCATATAGGAAGATGGAGATGACCAGAGAGCGCAGCAGTCTTACTTTGGAATGTAGACTGATGGTTCTGTCTTTCCAAATGGGCTTCAACCTTGTCAGGGCAGCAGTTGTTTGTGCGATCCTGGAGAGGACTTCCTGTCGAGACCCATTGTCTGACACAATGGCTCCTAAATATTTGAAGCTGTGCACTGTGTTGAGGGATTGGCCTTGTACTTTGATGTCCGTGTTGATGCCATTGGTGTTGTTGGTCATCATTTTGGTCTTCTCTGCACTTATTTCCATTCCATAAGCTCTGGAGGTGGTGTCAAGCCTCAGTACAAGCTGTTCAAGTTCTTGTTCCTCTCCAGCCAATCCATCAATATCATCCGCAAAACGAAGATTGGAGATTGCTCTGCCCCCTATGCTGACTGTGCCTTCGTGATCTGCAAGAGCATCTGACATGATGCGCTCTAGGAAGATGTTGAAGAGTGTTGGAGAGAGTAGGCATCCTTGACGCACACCGATTGTTGTTCTGAACCAGTTCCCGATGACGCTGTTATGGAGGACTGCACTGGTAGCCTTGTCATACAGGCTTTTGATGACTTCTATAATTTTAGGGCTGATGTTGTAAACTTTCATGGTTGCCCATAGAGCTGCATGCCAGACTCGGTCAAATGCCTTCTTGAAGTCTATGAACACATGATATAGATGTTGTTGGTGCTGTAGGTATTTCTCACAGATTATTCTGAGGTTGAAAATCTGTTCAGTGGTACTTCGCCCTGCCATGAATCCTGCTTGTTCTTCAGCTATGATTTGTTCAGCTTGTGGTTTCAACCTGTTGAGTATTATTTTCAGGAGGACCTTGCTGGGATGGCTGATGAGGCTGATGGTGCGGTAATTTTCACACTCCTGAAGGTTACCTTTTTTGGGAAGAGTGATGACAAGCGACTGGGTCCATGGTGTAGGCCATTCCCCACTCTGCTAGATCTTGTTACAGATAATGGTGAGAGCATCAGTCATCGCTTCTCCTCCTGCTTGTAGCAGTTCCGCTGGTATGTTGTCCACTCCCGCTGACTTCCCTTTCTTCAGCGATTGCACTGCTGCCTCAACTTCTTCCCGGAGAATTGGGAGGATTTCTTCTTCTTCTCTGCTCTCGGGACATGCTAGAACTGATGGGTCTCCATTTGGTGTATGGTTGTAAAGGTCAGAGCAGTACTCTGTCCATCTGTCCAAGACTTCTTGTTCTTCTGTAAGGCAAATGCCAGACTTGCTTTGGATAGTGGAGACTTTGGGCTGTTTAACACTTGTCAGCCGCTTCACAGTCTGGTAGGCCTTCTTGCTGTTGTTCTTGTTCAGATTGTTCTCTATTTCCTGGCATTGATCTTCTATCCAGTTCTCCTTTGCTGTGCGCATGCCTTTTCGGATGTCATTGTTGATTTTTCGATAGACATCAGCTCCCTGTGAGGTGTTCTTTTTCTTTTTTAACTCTCTTCGTTTATCACACAGATCCAAAAGTTCAGGTGTGATCCACGGCTTCTTCTTTGGTCGGTGCTTGCCAAGGATCTCAGTGGCGGAATCTGTTACAGCTGAGTTGAAGGTATTGGTCATGGTGTTGACATCTACTTCGCCTGCCCCCAAAATAAGCAGTGGTGCAAATTTCCCTCCAATTGTGGCCTGAAATATTTTTGCCACCTCCGGGTCTTGCAGTTTGTCCAGGTCGAACTTCAGCCTAGTGCACTTTGCTGTATTTACTCTCTTCAAATGGAGCCGGAAAGACATCATCACGAGATCGTGGTCACTTCCAATGTCTGCTCCTGGAAAAGTGCGTGTCCTGCCAATGTTGATGCTTGATCTGAAGCGTTTCTTGACCATGATGTAGTCGATCTGGTTGTGATGTTCCCCGCCGGGACTGTGCCATGTCCATCGTCTGGATTTTTTGTGGAGACCAAGCGTGTTTGCCAGTACCAGATTGTTGTATCTGGCAAACTCCAATAGCCTCAGACCCCTGTCATTTGTCTCGTTGTTGCAGTGGGGTCCGCATGTGTCTCCCCAGTTGTGGTGCGCATCTTGGCCAACCTTGGCATTCCAGTCGCCTTGCACTATGACTATGTCCTTCTTCGGCACTTGGTCAAGGACCGCCTGTATATTTTCATAAAAATCCTCCACTTCGCTGTCTTCATAGTCTGATGTTGGGGCATAGGCCTGGATGATGGTAATGTTGAAAGGGGTTGCTCTCAGACGGATGGTAATGAGTCTGCTGGAGACTGGGCGGCAACCCATGACAGTGGCTAGAATGTTCTTGTGGACCAAGAATCCAACGCCGTGTTCGTGCCTGTCATCTCTACCGCTGAAATAGAGCTTGTGGCCTTTGTCAGTCGTTGTTTCACCTAGGCCTTTCCAGCGCAGTTCGCTGATACCTAGAACGTTCCATCGATAGTGGTCCAGCTCGTGGGCCAGTTCTTCTAATTTTCCTTCCGCAGTTAGGGTCCTGACATTCCAGGTTCCTATGACGATGTTGTTTCTCGTGCGGATCTTGCTAATTTGTCCATCAGTAGCATACTTTTCACCTCCGTCCTGGTGGCCAACGGAAGGCGCGGTCCTTGTGTAGCCGGACGACGACCGATCCGGCATGGAATTAGTGGATAGCCTCATCATGTGTTGTGTCTTGGGCAAAAAAGACCTGGCAGGGCCCAATCCTCTCCAGGCTGTTGGCCACAGCCGAAATCCACGAATACAGTGTGGCTCGCCTTGGCCCTGAGCACGTGGTCGTTGAACCTGTAGTAACGTGAGGTTCCTCCGCCCTGGCCGGTGACTTCTGTGTAGAAGACTTTCGCCCAGTGATGCCGTGCTAACATCACCCCTGTTAGTCGCCTCTTACGACACGCCGGGAAACGTTGGGTCTATTCTATTTGCCCGAACCCACAGAGCAGACTGTACACCCAGTAATACAAAAACACAGACGTGTCCATTTTCATGTACGAAATGAAGTTGAAGCTGAGCTAGAACGGTTGGAAAGACTTGCTATGATTGAAAAGGTCGACGGTCCAACGCTGTGGGTTATTGTAATCTCCAAGACAACTGGCGGTGTCCGTGTTTGTGTCGACATGAGGGAGGCCAATAAAGCCATCAAGAGAGAAAAGCTTCCTATGACTACCCTCAATGATCTTATTTCAGGCTTGAATGGTTCAACAGTGTTCAGCAAGTTAGACATGACAAATCCTTCCTATCTTATCTTATCCCGTAAAGCGGAAGTCGTTGGAGCACCACAGATGATCGTTTAATTAGCGTACTCCATCTTTCTCTGTCCTCAGCAACCCTTATGACCTTGTTCAATGCCAAGCCAGCCCATTCTCGAATGTCGTCCCCCCACATCCCTTTCCCCTCCACTCCCCCCCCCCCACTACCCCCGCCTCCCCGTACCGTGCCTTGCAGGATGGTCTTTGCAAGGCATGATGCTCTGGCGACGTGGTCCCCCCCTTCCCCCACCCTCACCCCCGGAATGGCATGACGAATGCTTTTCACCAACTTGAACTTGACAAAGAAAGCAGGCACATTACTACTTTCACCACTCATGCTGATCTTCGCCGCCACAAACGTCTTATGTTTGGAGCCAATGCTGCATCTGAAATATTCCAGAAAGCAGTTTCAACTCTTTTGAGCGACATTATTGGTGTCAAAACCTTTTCCGATGACATCATTGTACATTGACAAATTCCGAAAGAACACGATGCAAGCCTGAAAGCAGCACTAAAGAAATTGAATGACAGAAAGAGAAATGTCTTTTCTCTGTGAAGGAGGTGAACTTTTGGGGACATGTGTTTGGAGTGCATGGTGTGTCTCCTGACCCTGAGAAAATCGAGACAATCACAAAGACAGCCCCTCCTTCACACAATGTTGCCGCAGCACGGTCATTCCTGTGCATGACTCAGTATGTCTTCAGATTTATTCTAAACTATGCGACGATCACAAAGCCATTGAAGTTTGAGAAAACTGACACAGAAAACAACACCTTGGCGATGGGAAGCCCCTGAACAGCAAGATTTTGAGAAGATAAAGAAAGTCCTGACAAGTACACATGTCATGTCCTACTCTGACCCCACTGCAGCAACGTCATTACTGGTAGACGCCTCACCAGTAGGTCTTGGTACAATCCTGACACAAAAGGGCAAAGTTGCTTGTTACGCCAGCCGTTCCTTCACACCTACAGAACAGCGATATTCCCAGCTATAGAGAGAAATGATGGCTGTGGTGTATGGAGTCGAACATTTCTACCTGTATCTATTTGGTGACATGTACAGTGGTTACTGATCACAAACCTTTGCTTTGCATTGTGATGAGCCACAAACCCGCCAATACCCGCATTACATTACATTACATTACATTACATTACATTACATTACATTACATGATTATTGCTTTAGGTCCAGCGGACTCTTCCGAGCCAAATCAGAACCGGACAACCCCTGATCCGCATAAAAGATCTGCTGAAACAACCCTAGTGGTAAAACTGAAAGCTCTCCACCAGCCAGTCACTTTACAATAAAGACATCCCACGCAGGGCACGCTGAGGCTGTACTCTAATTTATCGAACCCCCGTTTACAAAAACAAAATAGAATACAAACATCATTATAAATTATCAACAAAACACATACAATATACAATGCCTACATTGCTAAATAATAACATCATAGGAAGCCCTAGTGACCACCTGGCAGAAAGCGTCCAATATTCCCAAGCTGATCCAACAG
>CM072511.1:102978241-103165992 GCA_036898135.1 Oncomelania hupensis
CTATCCTATCCTATCATATCCTATCCTATCCTATCCCGTAACTCGAAGGTAGTTGGGGCACCAAAGATGATCGTTTAACCAGCGTACTACATCTTTCTCTGTCCTCAGCAATCCTCATGGCTTCGCTCAGTGGTCAAGCCAGTCCATTCTCGAATGTTGTCCTCCCACTTCTTTTTCGGTCTCCCTCTTCTTTTGCCTCCTTGCACTGTGCCTTGCAGGATGGTCTGTGCAAGGCCTGATGATCTGGTGACGTGGCCATGACATCGGAGTTTCCGTTTCTTCACCACTGTGAGCATGTCATCGTGTTATCCAATGGCTTGTGTGATGGTCTGTCGAACTTCGTTATTGGTGATGTGCTGGGTATAGCACTTCATCTCCATGCTTTGTATTCTTCGTTGTAGATCTGCTGTGAGGGTCCATGTTTCGCAAGCGAATAGAAAAAAATGGAGACGACAAGGGAGCGCTACAGCCTTTCTTTGGAGTGTATACTGATGGTCCTGTCTTTCCATATGGTCTTCAACCTTGTCAGGGTAGCAGTTGTTTGTGCAATCATGGAGAGGACTTCCTATCGGGACGCATTCCCTGATACAATGGCTCTAAAATATTTGAAGCTATGCACCGTGTTTTGGGATTGGCTTTGGACTTTTGATGTTCTTGTTGATGCCATTGGTGTTGTTGGTCATAATTTTGGTGTTCTCTGCACTTATTTTTATTCGAAAAGCCCTGGAGGTGGTGTCAAGCCTCTGTACCAGCTGTTCAAGTTTTTGTTCTTTTCCAGCCAATCCATCAATGTCATCCGCAAAACAAAGGTTGGAGATTGCTCTGCCCCCTATGCTGACTGTAACTTCGTGATCTGCAAGGGCATCTGAAATTATGCGCTACAGGAAGATGTTGAAGAGTGTTGGAGAGAGTAGGCATCCTGGACGCACGCCGATTGTTGTTCTGAACCAGTGTCCGATATCGCTGTTGTGGAGGACTGCACTGGTAGCCTTGTCATACAGGCTTTTGATGACTTCAATAATTTTAGGGTTGATGTTGTACACTCTCATGGTTGCCCACAGAACTGCAAAGCCACACTCGGTCAAACGCTTTCTTGAAGTCTACAAACACATAATATAGATTTTGTTGGTGCTGTAGGTATTTCTCGCAGATTATTCTGAGGTTCAAAATGTGTTCAGTGGTACTTCGCCATGACCTGGTATCATGCTTGTTCTTCTGCTATGATTTGTTCAGCTTGGAGTTTCAATCTGTTGAGTATTATTTTCAGGAGGACCTTGCTGGGATGGCTGATGAGGCTGATGGTTCGGTAATTTTTACACTTCTGAAAGTTACCCCTTTTTGTGAAGAGTGATGACAAGCGACTGGGTCCATGGTGTAGGCCACTCCCCAATCTGCCAGATCTTGTTACAGATAATGGTGAAAGCGTCAATATTATTCTGTATTTTTAATTTTAATGTTCTGATATAGTGCTTTTCCAGCTCCAGAGCAGTTCAAGCGTATGCCGCCTCTCCCTTCCCTCCTCCCCCCTACCCCTCACCCCCCAAAAATAAAAAAATAAATAAAATAAAATAAAAATAAAAAATAAAATAAAAATCTAATCACCAGAAGCGTTAAGATTAGGGTCAATCCAAATGATTAAAACTTTAGTCACATGAGTCAAGTAATACACAAACAAGCAAACAACATCAATAAACAAATTAATGTAGTTTTAAAAGCGCAATAAGCAAGCAGAATAATTTACCTGACCTACTACTACTACTACTACTACTACTAGTACTACTACTACTACTACTACTACTACTACTACTACTACTACTACTACTACTACTAAGAAGAAGAAGAAGAAGTAGTAGTAGTAGTAGTACTACTACTAAGAAGAAGAAGAAGAAGTAGTAGTAGTAGTAGTAGTAGTAGTAGTAGTAGTAGTAGTAGTAGTAGTAGTAGTACTAGTAGTAGTAGTAGTAGTAGGTCAGGTAAATTATTCTGCTTGCTTATTGCGCTTTTAAAACTACATTAATTTGTAAAATTTAACAGAGCATTGACACAGGTTACGCTTCAACGAAGCCAGTTTCTTCAACAGATCGATGTATCTCACAAAAGGGAATGTTTATGTTTATTTTAAATTTAAATAAAAGAGATTTGCTTGAGCTCGGCAAGCTGAAGGAGAAATCATTTTTGGAGACAAAACAAAACAAAACTGTAGGAACAAGTATTGTTTTCAATTAAGTTCAGTCCCGCAGCCGGACAGACGTTGGGGAGACATGAGGGATGCGGACGAAGAGAGTTGTCGCCACTTCGATCTGTCTGCAACACTGTTGTCTGGAGGCGCGGCACGTCTCGCGCCGTCCGTCTTTTAACATCATCTGTCCAGATCTGTTTTTCTCTCCTTTTTTTTTTGTCCAGTTTTATTTTGTTTGTTTGTTTTGTTTTTGGTCATCTGTCCACCACCGTTCCTTGCAAGGGTGTCGTGGCGCGTGACATGGCCAAACCACACCAGCTTCCTCCTCTTCACAATAGCAAGGAGTGGTTCTTATATAGGTCTCCACAAAAAATCCAGACGATGGACATGGCACAGTCCCTGCGGGGAACATCACAACCAGATCGACTACATCATGGTCAAGAAACGCTTCAGATCAAGCATCAACATTGGCAGGACACGCACTTTTCCAGGAGCAGACATTGGAAGTGACCACGATCTCGTGATGATGTCTTTCCGGCTCCATTTGAAGAGAGTAAATACAGCAAAGTGCACTAGGCTGAAGTTCGACCTGGACAAACTGCAAGACCCGGAGGTGGCAAAAATATTTCAGGCCACAATTGGAGGGAAATTTGCACCACTGCTTATTTTGGGGGCAGGCGAAGTAGATGTCAACACCATGACCAATACCTTCAACTCGGCTGTAACAGATGCCGCCACTGAGATCCTTGGCAAGCACCGACCAAAGAAGAAGCCGTGGATCACACCTGAACTTTTGGATCTGTGTGATAAACGAAGAGAGTTAAAAAAAGAAAAAGAACACCTCACAGGGAGCTGATGTCTACCGAAAAATCAACAATGACATCCGAAAAGGCATGCGCACAGCAAAGGAGAACTGGATAGAAGATCAATGCCAGGAAATAGAGAACAATCTGAACAAGAACAACAGCAAGAAGGCCTACCAGACTGTGAAGCGGCTGACAAGTGTTAAACAGCCCAAAGTCTCCACTATCCAAAGCAAGTCTGGCATTTGCCTTACAGAAGAACAAGAAGTCTTGGACAGATGGACAGAGTACTGCTCTGACCTTTACAACCATACACCAAATGGAGACCCATCAGTTCTAGCATGTCCCGAGAGCAGAGAAGAAGAAGAAATCCTCCCAATTCTCCGGGAAGAAGTTGAGGCAGCAGTGCAATCGCTGAAGAAAGGGAAGTCAGCGGGAGTGGACAACATACCAGCGGAACTGCTACAAGCAGGAGGAGAAGCGATGACTGATGCTCTCACCATTATCTGTAACAAGATCTGGCAGAGTGGGGAATGGCCTACACCATGGACCCAGTCGCTTGTCATCACTCTTCCCAAAAAAGGTAACCTTCAGGAGTGTGAAAATTACCGCACCATCAGCCTCATCAGCCATCCCAGCAAGGTCCTCCTGAAAATAATACTCAACAGGTTGAAACCACAAGCTGAACAAATCATAGCTGAAGAACAAGCAGGATTCATGGCAGGGCGAAGTACCACTGAACAGATTTTCAACCTCAGAATAATCTGTGAGAAATTGATTGAACCTACAGCACCAACAACATCTATATCATGTGTTCATAGACTTCAAGAAGGCATTTGACCGAGTCTGGCATGCAGCTCTATGGGCAACCATGAAAGTGTACAACATCAGCCCTAAAATTATAGAAGTCATCAAAAGCCTGTATGACAAGGCTACCAGTGCAGTCCTCCATAACAGCGTCATCGGGAACTGGTTCAGAACAACAATCGGTGTGCGTCAAGGATGCCTACTCTCTCCAACTCTTCAACATCTTCCTAGAGCGCATCATGTCAGATGTACTCTTGCAGATCACGAAGGCACAGTCAGCATAGGGGGCAGAGCAATCTCCAATCTTCGTTTTGCGGATGATATTGATGGATTGGCTGGAGAGGAACAAGAACTTGAACAGCTTGTACAGAGGCTTGACACCACCTCCAGAGCTTATGGAATGGAAATAAGTGCAGAGAAGACCAAAATGATGACCAACAACACCAATGGCATCAACACGGACATCAAAGTACAAGGCCAATCCCTCAACACAGTGCACAGCTTCAAATATTTAGGAGCCATTGTGTCAGACAATGGGTCTCGACAGGAAGTCCTCTCCAGGATCGCACAAACAACTGCTGCCCTGACAAGGTTGAAGCCCATTTGGAAAGACAGAACCATCAGTCTACATTCCAAAGTAAGACTGCTGCGCTCTCTGGTCATCTCCATCTTCCTATATGCTTGCGAAGCATGGACCCTCACAGCAGATCTTCCAACGAAGAATACAAAGCATGGAGATGAGGTGCTACAGAAGACTTCTGTGCATTTCCTATACCCAACACATCACCAACGTTGAAGTCCGACAGACCATCACACAAGCCATTGGACAACACGATGACCTGCTCACAGTGGTGAAGAAACGGAAACTCCGATGGTATGGCCACGTCACCAGATCATCAGGCCTTGCAAAGACCATTCTGCAAGGCACAGTGTAAGGAGGTAGAAGAAGGGGGAGACCGAAAAAGAGGTGGGAGGACAACATTCGAGAATGGACTGGTTTGACACTGAGCGAAGCCATGAGGGCTGCTGAGGACAGAGAAAGATGGAGTATGCTGGTTAAGCGATCATCTGTGGTGCCCCTACGACCTTCGGGTTATGGGACAGGATAGGATAGGATAGGTTCTTAAGGGCCTGAAAGAGACGTGTTTGACGTGGTCATTTGTCTTGCGTTCGTTCAGCAACATGCTTCAGGAAAAGACAATTAAATTAAAAAAAAAAATTGGGCTCGTCCGGGATTCGAACCCGGGACCTCTCGCACCCTAAGCGAGAATCATACCCCTAGACCAACGAGCCATATGGCTTAAATTCGGGTTATAATAAAATATAATACCAATTTTAGCTTATTACATCTCTATTTAACCATAATTATTTTGTTCTAATTGCATGTATCTACCACCCTCTGCAGAAACTTGTTCTGCCTTTTTCTATCGCCATCTCACCTCCATGTTTTCTTAAAATTTGCTTAGACAATTAGTTAATAAGAATCTAAAATTAGTGTTACTATTTTTAGATCAAACGTTCTTTAGTTTTAAAAGTCAGGATGTTTAGCCATCGGTGTCACAAAACTTCCGGTTCACAAGACTTTTCGTCTGCAAGAGAAGGTAAAGATTGTTATATTCTTCTTCTTCCTGATAAGTAACCCCATTCGTCGTGTATATGAAAAAAATAGCGGAAAACGTCTTGTTCTTCTGATTTTTTTTTTCTCTCTCTCTCTTCGAAAACTGAAACTTTTTTTTCCCCTCTATTCGGAGGCCTTGCAAATGCAAGTAGCCTGTCCTGAGTGTCATTGCAAGTGCCATGTGTCGTGTTTAATCCGATTAATTTATATGACATATATATATAATATATATATATATATATATATATATATATATATATATATATATATATATATATATATGCGAGATCCCTTCATTTACTGTAAAAACTAGGACGGACTAAACTAACTTACTAAGGGCCGTTGAAAGCAGAGAAGATGAGATAGATCTTTTCCTCTTATCTCTGGATAGCATCTAATAATATTATCCAAGATGCTATCAATAAACTTCAGTCGCATTTCTGTATGCGAGCACAGGCTGTGAAGTCTTGACTTTCGTAGGCCTCAATTACATACCATACATACGTATGTAGGAGGCCTACGAGTTTACAAAGACAAAAGAAAAGAGCCTGTGATTCGAGACACATTTCTTGTGTTCTAGACTTCTACACAAACTTTTTATCTCTTAATGACCAATGACCCATTAATGGTACTGGTAGTATGGGGACTATTGCAAAAGTACTCTTGAGTGAGGTCACATGAGAAGTGGACACTAAATTAGTCTGTAAATTAAAAATCAAGTCCAAGATGGTGAAGTTTTCCTAAAGTTGGTAATGTTCAAAGTTAATCGTTTTATCATATAGATTAATTACTTTATTTTATCATAGATGGATTAATCACTTACCCTTCCATCCATGACCCGATGATAGTATTTTCATTTTAATTATGTGAAGTAATGACACATTCAGAACATTATTTTATATTGGTTGGAAGAATTAGCTCATTGGTCGTAAATTTGAAATGTTCATATTTAGCTGTAGTAGCTTATTTAACTCACTCCCTATTGATCACCTTTAGGTGATGACATACACATCACTTAAAATAATAATAATAATAATAATAATAATAATAATAATAATAATAATAATAATGGGATTCATATTGCGCACATTTCCAACAAAGTTCATGGCGCGAAGAAAAAAAGCTAAAAGAGCACACACAGCTCTAGAAGAGCACACACAGAACAAACGACAGTACATCAACTGGGACACACGTTAATTAATACTAGTCACACTTGCATACTGTTCACTGGGACCACATAATATTATTTACTATTTTAGCACTGTACTGGCAGGTCTAAAGCAAGTAGTTTAATGCATACCTGTCAAGCTCTTGTGGACTCTTACCATAAGATTTTGCTTCCAATACCATAAGTTTGAACAAAATACCATAAGAAATGTGTGAAAATGCATGGATTCTCACGTTCAACACGAAACAGAATTAAACACATGCATACATACACACCACGCATAACAAACCATAGCGATATAATATATTTTAATATATAATTATTTTTCACCACAATAAAAAAAAAACGTAAGATCTTCACCTTATGCCATAAGACTTGAAAATCGCCAAAATTCCGTAAGAATTATGTCAAAAGCATAAGACTTCACAGGTATGTGAATGATTTATTGGAAGCTATCAGGAAAGTAACCACATTTTGTGTATAGATAAGATATATACATGTATACTTTTTCAGCCATTATTTGATAGCCAGAATTAAACGTTTTATTGTCTTTTATGTATCATGCCATCTTATTATATACACTGATTAAAAATACAACTGTCGGTGTAACTATAGATTTTGTTTCTTTTTTTAAGGACTCTTTTCTTTGTATTTTGATTTCAAAACGTAGAGTATAGACTACAATTACTTAGATCTGTTATGATGCTATCACTGAACAATTCAAACAGCCAATTTGTCAGGAGTATAAGAATAAAATTCAAAATTGGCCAGTAGCAGATGAGTTAAATCAAATTGTAACTGGGTGATTTTTAATACTTTGTTTCATTCTGTTGCTCATATCCAAAGCAAAAGTAACGGTCCAAGATGGTGAAAAGCCTGGGTGACTTGTGCCTAGGCTGTATTCAGGGGCATCTGGACTCCATTCCACACCTTGGGCCTCGCCTTCCCACTTTATTCAAAGAGCGCCTGATTGAGCGACTGGCATACCATGATGAACTGCACAAGTCAATTCTTCCTGCTGTCAGTTACAACCTGTTTAGTCCAGCCCTGCGAAACATCAAACTGTATAAATGTTTGCAAGTGGACGATGGTTTTTTGATGCTGTTGGCCGAGTGCCACGCTCAGCTGGAGGTGCTGGTTATCAGTGGTTGCAGCAATGTTACAGGTAATAACGCATATTTTTGTGTTGTTTTTTAATACATTTTTTAATCATTTTCTTTTGGTGGGTAGGTGGGGGCAGGAGGTAGAGGAGAGGTTGGTGGTTGTTTGGGGATATGGTAGGGAAAAAAGGACGTCATTCTGCTTTCATTACTAGTGTGAGAGTCTGGGTTATTACTTTATTAATATATTTGAGGTAAAATGCATATTTCAAATTCTTGGATATTAAAAAGAAAAATTTTTTTTGGGGGGAGGGGGGAGTAGGTAGGGGCAGGAAGTAGAGGAGAGGTAGGTGTTTGTTTGGGGATATGGTAAAGAAAAAGGATGTTGTTCTGTTTCATTACGAGTGCGAGTGTCATATTATTACTTTATTAATATATTTGAGGCAAAATGTATATTTCACATTCTTGGAATAAATTTTTTTTTAAAAATGTTAACGTTTGTAAGCGTCATAGCACAAATAAAGAGAAGAAAATTTAATTTATGTTGTAAACAAATAATACTTTCTTATTTTCAGATTTAGGCTTGCAGGCTATTTTATCAGGCCAAGAAAAGCTGTGTGTCTTAGAGTTAAAAAGACTGCCCAAAATGACATCAAGGGGACTGTCTACAATACGATCTTCAGTTTTGTGGAAAGTGAAGATGAAGCACTGTAGCCACCTATCCACAGAAGGTAACAATCTTATTTCATGTTTTTGATTTTAAATATTATGTATTAATTTTATTCAGAAAACCAGCAATCAGCCTTTCATTCTTTGTGTTGTAATTATGATTTTAATAGTTATTTTCCTACACTGTCAACACCGCATGAGGTTGCTTCAATATTATTGTGGCAACTCTTATTTGAACATGACTTGTCAAACTAGAATTTGGCTTCAGCCAAAAGAGTTGCTGCAATCAAATATAGAATTTGACTTTTCTGATCTGATGAGAGAGCTTTTTCTGTTTTGATTGATTGTTTTGTTTAACATTTTTTACAATGCTATTTTATCTCCATGCAGGTATCCGACAACTGGTAACACACAACCAATCAATCAAGGTCCTTAAAGTCAGCCACTGCCCAGGTCTAGACCCACATAGCCAGACATACTCTGTGGTGGCTGAAGCTTTGGGACCAGGACTGGTAAGCTGTGTAATAATTTAATAATAATATTAGTAATAATGTGACTGTATTAGTTAAAGTCAGCACCTGTGTGGACTGAGCCAGATGTATCACAGCAGCAAAGGTCAAATTTTGGGCCAGTTTTATGAACAAGTGTAAGGAATGATTAGGAGACTTAAGTTACACACCTAAGTTTATACTAACTTATAGATGTAAGTTTACTATTCGTTCATTATGCCCATTCATAAAACTGGCCCCAAGTCTGTTCATACTATATATATATATATCAGAATTTAATAGACCTTTTGCAGCTAGTTACTTCCCTTGATATCTTCACGTGCGGAAGAGTTCAGTCCCTATAAAGTGGGGCTGAAACGGTGCCCTGCCTATGTTAAGTCTGTATATGTGTGTGCCTTGTTGTCATTGCAGGAGCTTGTGCATAGTGTTATATTCACTCATAATGTTATATAAAATACCTTTTTGACAAACAAGTACTATGCTGTTGATTTCTAAATGTCTTTGTTAGTTAATTGTTGCATAAGAAGAGCCTATTTTTTAAATTGCAGCTTATGTGTGTTTTCTCCATTTCAGCTCTTGTCACATGCATGCACTTTTGAAACTAAGTGGAAAGAGAGAGATTAAATTAAAACTGAAAGATCTCTTCTGAATGAATTGTGTTTTCCATCGTGTTTTATACACGCGCTAGCTACAGTAGGGTCGAGATAAATAAAACTCAACTCATTACATGCGAGGTTTATTTTTATGCATTGAATCGAGTGTGGAGACGCCCTAACAACAATGTTAATTCATAATTCCTTCTTCAAATATTCATTGTTTCTACTCTGAAATGCCCCTCCAGCAACGGCTTGCCAGCAATTGGTAATGCTAAGTAACCTGAAACTGGCTACATCCGACAGTAACTTGTACAGTAGGATACACCTCTTGTGGTGTGGCATAACACTTGAACCTAGGGGCAAGTCCGTTTTAGAGGAAACCAGCCTATTAGAATTACTTTCCATAGAAAATTCTTTATATTTGATGGATTTACTTCATGCATGTATGGGTTTTTGCGTCTTGGTTGAGAGAGACAGTGTGCCCATGTGTGTTTGTATAGCGTTTGAGTAAGTGCGTTTTTATGTAGTATTGTGGCAGTAGGCAATGCTTATATCCATGTACATAATAGTCAGTTGTAAGTAATTTGAAATATTTATATGTTTATTATTGACTGTTTTTGTTTTTTAATTTAATTTACACTTTTCGCATTGTCAGGCATTATAGCATAAAAGTTTTATTTCCATCCCCTTTTTGTGACCAAATACTCAGATGCTTTTTTTCTAACAATCGACTTTTTTGACTCAGATGCATAGCAATGTAAGTCTAAATATTCACCCCTCTCTCCCTTCCACCCCACTCCCTTTAAAAAAAAAAAGCAAAATTTTTGCAAATCTGTGCAAGATGTCTTAATTAATGTTCGTCCGTCCGTCTGTCTGTGCACCGTCCGTCGTCTGTCTGTGCACCGTCCGTCGTCTGTCTGTGATCAAACTTTAAAGTGGCTAAGTACTCAGTGAAGTGTATTTGAACAATAGGACTACGTATCCAGGAAACAGCCATATCTATGTTGTAGACCTTTGTATTCAGGAAATACGCACACGTAGAGGATAGTTACGACCAGGCTAGAGAAAATACAACATGGTGTCCTAGAAATGCGATCACAAAGAAAACGCAAAACGAGTCGTAACTGACAAAAATAGACTACACAGAATAATTGGAAAAAGTGAATTGAAACCATTAACTGAAGAAAGTCTGAAGATTGCAAAGAACATTCAACAATGGAATTGCTTTGACTTCAAGAAACCAGAGCATAATGTGAACTTCCTCAACGGTTTCAGTTGAATCTCACAGGCTAGTCTAATTCAGATTTGTATTGTGTTTGTATAGGTTTGGACATTCATTATAATGGTAAAACCGTTTTAAAGTCAGACTAAAAGTTATTATTTTATAGCATTTTATTAGCCAAACATGGCCAAAGTGCGGTTTTGAGAAAACACGCTTCGAATGTTGTATACAAGTTTTAAAAGTCAGTTAGTAGGTAATGCACAACCATAATTGTGTATATCGTAGCAATATGACACAGTATCAAAGAATCCCTCTTAAAATTGCTTCTAATGTGTACAAGTGACGAGTGAGGGAAATTTTGAACCTGTTGGATGGTCACTTTCAAAATAGGGTTAGTCATAAAGACATTTTCAACGATTTAAAATAAAAAATTCAAATTCATTTTCCCTACATTAGCACCTACCTTCACATTAATAATTCATAAATATGGCCTGCTCCTTCCATCTGTTTGAACATTTTAGTTTTAAAATCGCTAGTCTGAGTCGCCATATTTTTATTTTATGCTTTTTTTGTTTTTGTTTACCAGAAGCTCTTTATTTTCATACCATTGATTAGCTGAATATTTTTACTTTAGATCACCAGGAATTTTATTTTCTTATTATGGAAATAATGCTGTTATCATTGTGGAATACTTGATGTGTCCCAGTCTCACCCAAACTCCAACTCCTGTGACCCCTGGATAATTTGAGTTTGAGTTTAACCTATGAGAAATATTAAGTCCAAACTTGTTGTATTTAGAGATGATAGATTGATCTTTCGTATGTGTTCTTTTTTTGCGTTGATCTTGAAAGTCAAGATCATTTTAGGCATTGCAAAAACACAAACAAAAAAAAGATCATACAGTGGAATGGCTGTTTCTTTACCAAATAGTATGCAGCAACATAGGGTTTTTTGATCAGACATGCATGAGAGGTCATGTGAGGGTCAAGGTCATCCCAAGGTTAAGGTCACCGAAGGTCGAGGTCATCCCAAGGTCACCCTTTTTTGTGAAAAATACAAATTTTGCTGTACTTTATTTGGTAGTACATGAGTGCATTAGGATCTGGAGGTCAGTATCATTTCTAGGTCAAGAGTATAGAAAGATCAAAGTCAGTATTACTTTGCATTTTAATACCACCATTTCATTTTGTTTTTTTCTGGGCACCCATTTTCATGTTCCATATTGCAAGTTCCATAAGTAGCGTGTGAGTCATATGGGCTTTGCACTTCTAGTGTTCTTTTTTTTTTCCAGGAAGACCTAGAGCTGGGTATAAATTGTGTATCAGACAAAGAGATCATGTCATTATCAGATTACTGTCCTAATTTGAAAAAGTGAGTTACTTTTTTTTTTAATGTGTATAAAAACATTAATTTTTCTTTGTGTGTGTGTGTGTGTGTGTGTGTGCGCGCGCGTGTGTATATTTTATTTGTTTCATTTGAATGTTGGTCACTTACATAGTGCATCCATAGTATTGTAGCTTGCTTAAAGAGCTTGCAAAAATGGTTGACAGCAAAATAAAATGAGTAAACCGAAATTTAAGACATTTATATTTAAACAAAATCTTCCATCTTTTCCTAAAAAGCAGTATGAAATTGTTACATTTTGCTATAAAAACTCACACATAAAAAACAAACAATTTGAACCACCCAAAAGAACAAGAAGTGTTGTGCATATACCAACTATAGCTAAGCCCTGTAATATTGACATTTAATGTCTGTTAGATTTATTGTTATTTGATATTAGAAACTGTTTCTTTTTTTTCAGGCTAAATTTGGCTGGAGCTAAAGCTGTGGGCAAAGATGCTTTGATAAAGGTATTTATCTATATAATTATATATATATATATATAAAATTAAATTTCAACATTGACAATTACTGCTGCTAGTGCTATGTTGTTCGCTCATAGTTGTAATGTTGCATGAAGACAGTTGACATGGTTTACTCATGTAATGCAGCACAACCACCTTTCAAAAACAATTATTCAAGGAATAGTAAAAGAGAGAAGGTGCAAAGGAAGCAAACAAAGAGTTGGACAGAGATGATGATGTCAAAACTTGGACGACGCTGGAAATACCATGACTCCTGACAACAGCAACAGGCAGACCCAAAAAATAACAGTGAAAACTCCATGACAGCATCCCTCATGTCTCCCCAATTACCCAACAGTCTGAGAGATAGATCACTCACCTGTAATTTGTATAGAATGTAACCAGAGGTGCTCTTGCTATAAAAGTAATTGTTCTTATAAGTCACTTATTAGCTCAAATAGTTGCTCGAAGCGTTGTTTTGTGTCTTAATGAAAGGTAGGGCTGATGCGCTCCCTTGTCATCTCCATCTTCCTAAACGCTTGCGAAACATGGACCCTCACAGCAGATTTACAACGAAGAATACAAAGCATGGAGATGAGGTGCTAACTAGAAGACTTCTGGGCATTTCCTATACCCAGCACATCACCAACAACGAAGTCCGACAGACCATCACTCAAGCCATTGGACAACATGATGACATGCTCACAGTGGTGAATAAACGGAAAATCCGATGGTATGGCCACTTCACCAGAGCATCAAAAACCATCCTGCAAGGCATGGTGCAAGGAGGCAGAAGAAGAAGGAGACCGAAAAAGAGGTGGGAGGACAACATTCGAGAATGGACTGGTTTGACACTGAACGAAGCCATGAGGGTTGCTGAGGACAGAGAAAGATGGCGTACGCTGGCTAAACAATCATTAGTCGTGCCCCAACGACCTTTGAGTTACTGGACAGGATAGAATAGGAAAAGAATTGTGACCTAAATTTTTTTTTTTTATATACTTTTTTTATAATTTATTTTCCTTATTGTTTCTTTTCCATAGGAAAATTCTGGGCTGCCTCCCCTGGGGAAAGCGTAGTCGCAGCCTGTGGTGCGCCCAAACCCAACCTACCTAACATTAGTTGTGATTTTGAAAATTTGCTTGGGGAGAAAACCGGAGTACCCGGAGAAAACCCCCGAGACGTTGCCCAAGTCGAAAGTAAATAATATTCAGAAAAACATGACGTCCAGATGCTTGATCGAACCCACACCTGTCAGGCGCCATTGGTTGCTGACCTGTGGACAAGGCAAGTTAGTCCCGCCTTAGCCCACTTGGCCACAACGCTCGCTTCAGCTTTCCTGTTGAAAGAACATTTCCTTGCCTTTAGTCTACAAAAATGGGGACTTCACATGAATCCATACACCAATGCAATTCATTTTGTTCTGATGTTGCAGTTGTTCCAAGGATGTACTAGACTGCAGAGCCTAGACTTGTCTTACTGTAGTCGCATGGCAAAGAGCTGGGAGTGCCAGGCCTTTTGGATACTGCCGCAGTCATTGAAAGAGCTGTCATTGTGCGGCATTCAGCTCCAGGACGAGCAGGTGTTTGTAGAAGGAATCCAGCGTCTTCGTTGCCTCACTTCTCTGCGACTCTGTGGAGTGGTGGCACTGACTGATTACACCCTCTTGCAGGTTTGTCACACTGAAAATCACTTAAGAGAGATGTGGGCATGAAGGCGCATGAGGGTGGCGCGTGTTAAACAGAGAGAGGAAGCAGATGTGGCAGGTTTCATAGAAGGAAGGAGGGGTAGAAGAGAGAGAGAGTAGAAAATGAGATAGTGGCCTGAAGAAGGGAGGGATGAGCTGAGGAGATTGAAACGCAAAACAGAGCAAATGGATGGAAGGGGACATTAGAGAAAAGGAAAATCGCCCTAGCATTGGCAGTTGAGCAGTTTTTTTTAAAGCAAGTGCATTTTCTCAGCATTGGCTGCTGTTGCTGCACTCTAACTGGTAATGAAACTTGCAGTTGATCCTTTCTTGTGGTATTGTTGAATTTTTTAAAATGTAAAAATTAAAATGTTAATCATCTCATCCATTTTTTTAAATACTTTTTTTTGTTTTTATTCCATCAAAGTGTAGTATTAAGTTTGTATTAAACATTTTTTGTTTTGATTGCAGATTTTGCATCATATAGGAGCCAACCTGGAACTGCTGGACATCAGTGGGGGATTTTTATCGTCTGTAACAGATGAGGGTCTACGTGCAATAACCCGGCACTGCCAGAACCTGCAGGAACTGTGTCTCAGTCTTCTCAGCAAAGTCACTTGTGTTACTTTAATACCCTTATTCCACAAACCTGAGCGGGCCAACAAGATACAGAAGCTGTACCTCAGTTGTAAGCAGGTTAGAAAAATGATTTAATGTTTGACTAGTAGTGCTTAACTAGCCTATTGGGTAGTAGTTTCATTTAGTTTAGGTGACTGATTTTCTTGGTGCTTGAAAGGTATCAGCTTCAGATTTCATGCCATATTTTTCTTCTGCAAAGATTTGCTACATTGGTTTTGTTTAATCTCATTGAACATTGACTATCTTTGAGTGAAAACTGTTTCATTGGTATAGTTGTGAACATAACGAAGTGCATTGAGCATACCTTGACTCTATACAGCAGATTTGAATGAATAGTGAGAACCATGTATCTAACTGAACACTGGTTTTTATGCAAACACTGCCACTATCTACACAGCAACCTAACAACAGTTACTGAAGACTGCTAACATTTACATTTTTAACATTTTTAGTTCTTTTAAAATGAAACAGATTCTTAACTCACTCCCTACTATTACTATTATTATTCCCATCGCTTCCCCACGAACCACAGATCGCAGTGTTCAACTGTGACGTTTTTTTGTTTGTTTTTTTTGCTTCAATAACCTCACTTTTTGTATAAAACTAAAGTTCTAGCTTTAAATTTTGTTCTATTTCCTGCTATTTCATAATGTTCTTCAGCTGTAGAACGACGCAGCAGAGTTTTATTTTGTAATCACTGGCTTTGTATGATATTTGCCAATCAGTAAGGCGTCATCTACTTCGACAAAAATAGGGTAATTTATACCCCCATCTAAATCAATTATTTTCTACTTCAAACATTTCAAACTTTGCACTATAGTGTACCAATATATAACAATAACTGCGGAAATTTTTTTGTTCTCTTGTGGAGTACTTTTTTTTAATGAATTTTTTACTAAATAGTAACAATGGCCAGTATGGATAGAAAAGCGTAGACCAAAAATCGCCCAGTAGGGAGTGAGTTAAAATGCCAAACTAACCCTCCCCACCACCCCA
Organism: Oncomelania hupensis; assembly: GCA_036898135.1. NCBI lineage: Eukaryota > Metazoa > Mollusca > Gastropoda > Littorinimorpha > Pomatiopsidae > Oncomelania > Oncomelania hupensis. The sequence continues at coordinate 102,994,082 of CM072511.1, forward strand.
ACCCTTTCTTTGCATTCTCCATTCTATTTACATTGGTTTTAATTTTATTTATTTATTTTCAGCTGGACATGATGGTTCTGTCTGTGGTGTCCACAACGTGCCACGAACTGAAGCTGCTAGAGGTTGGGGGTGTTGTCGGTGTCACCGACGATTTGCTGTTCGAGGTGGCTGAAAACTGCCCCAAACTAACTCACCTGGGTGTCAAAGGCTGCAGACAGGTGAAAAATGAGAATGCTATTAATACAGTGGAACCTCCGGTATACGACCTTCCAAAATCTGAGAAAAAACGGTCTTATAATAGAGGTGGTCTTATACCGGAAACAAGGGGTGGGATGGGGGGGAGGGGGGTCAGGCTCAAAGGGGTATGTAGTCATCATTTTTACACTCACCAGCATGTATTCTCTGACAAAGGAAACTGTAAAACATGTTTCATTTTTAGCTTTGTCTTTTATTCACAACTTCGAAAATAAAAAAACATTCGAACCACTGCCAGAAGCGTTCATACAAGTCTGTCAGTGCAGAAGCTCTCGGTTTCGATGTTTTCCTTTCGCCACTTTCTCCACTCTCCCATAGTAGTTTAACAGATTCCTTATCCTTTATGATGAGCTCAATTTGGGTCATCCCAACGTCTAAACTTCTTGCAATAGACAAACAACTCTCCCCATTTTCACTTCTTTCAATCACTTTCATCCTCTCTGCCAAACTCAAAAAGTTAATCCGTCAGAAGTTTTCAGGTCACAAAACGGAGGGAGTCGTATACCAGAGAGACGGATACCGGAGGTTCCACTGTAGTAATAAATAATTGTTTGTTATTTATTAGACGCCTTTCTTATGGAAAAGTACAGTTCCAAGGCTGAATGTATAATGGTTACATGATAAATTACACCAATCTGTCACAAGTTCTATCATGAGTGAAAGTGTGACAAATTCTGAAGACTATATTGATATATACCTAACTGGGCACTGTGGTCTAATGGTAGTGCTTCGGCTTGCGGATCTGAAGGTCCCGGGTTTGAGCCCTGGCCGGGCCATTGTGTCGTGTCTGTGGGAAAGACACTTTACTCTGTTTTCCTACTCCTTCGGATGAGAGTATAAACCGAGGTCTAGTCTGTGTCGCATACATTCCATCATAACGGACTTTAAAGATCCTGACGCTCATGTCCTAGACAGGTGAGTGCCGGTGACAAGAACACACCCAGCATGCACCTAGGTCCTTCTCCCCCATCCCTGGCTGCCCAGGATTGTGCTCAGTTGTCCGAGCGTCAGACCATGCGCCCAAAGGCTGCGGGTGGGCGTCTCGGGCGGCTTGAGCTAGATCCTGTATTGGCCAGCGCCTTGAGCAGCTCTTGAGCTGGAAAAGCGCTATATAAGAACGATTAAATAAATAAATAAATAAATATAGTAAAATATAGTGATAAATTACACTGCAGCAGACCTAATACAACAAAAACAAAAAAGTTAGATCAAAGTAAAAGTAGCCAATGAGAACAAAAGCACAAATATGAGTGACATTTCTTTAGATTCATTCAGAACAAATGTCGGTTCCACTTCAAACATTGCTTTCACTGGATAGATTTTGCTTTCAGGTGAAATTTAATAGGTCAGGGCTTTTATGGGTTTTTTTACAAACCATATGAAATTAAAGCATAACTTGTTTGGGCTTTTCTAAACATTTATTTTGAGTGAAATTGCTGTTTTGAAGAACAAAAGAACTTTTATTTATTAATGTTCTATTCAGTGAAAATGTTATGTAAATTGAGTGTCTCAACTTCGAATATTTTTAAATAATTCTTTTGGATTATTTATGCGTCTAAAGTATTTATAAACATTCTCTATCTATTCTTGAGTTCTTGCTGAATGAAAAAGAAATTATTTTCCTATTGTTTTTATTTTTAGTGATTTTATTTTATTTTATTTATTTTATTTTTTGGGGTGGGTGGGTGGGGAGGGGGGAAGAGTGTGGTTTATCGGATGTACACAATTACTTCCCTTCGCTTGGAATTTAGAAACATGATAAAGGAACAGTATGCTTAGACAGGAGGTTGACTCACAAATGAACATAGTTGTAGTGAAATAAGGGTTGAGCACAAATTTATGTAGAAACACTAGGAAACCAACGAGTGGATATATCTCCGTCAGATAATAATACTGCAGTAGCTCACCAGAAGTATACAAGGTAGGTTTGACAGTATTATTTACGGTCAGCAATATTATTTACCACAATAAATATTATTGTCTAATTGATGATTTAATAAATTCCAACTGCAATATTCATGTTTTATATGTTCAGGTCACTGACAATGGAGTGTTGGAAGTTGTGAGGAAATGCCCCATCGTTAGCTTGGTCATATCTGGGATTCATAATCTCACCGACAAGTGCATCTTTGTGCTGGCCAACACACGGCCAGAGTTAAATGAAATCTATCTCAATGGCTGTGCCCAGATCACACCAGCTGCCGTTCGCTACCTGTCTGTAAGCACTTTTCTTTGTGTATGGCTCTGTTTGTAATTTTGGTGGAATGGGAATGAATAATGACAGAAGAGTCCAATGAGGTAATGAAGAAGTACGAATAAACTATTTTTCAAAACGTTTGGTGGAAACATTTGCACATTAACAGTCAACATTATTCAAGTTTTTAGTTGTTCAAAACAGAGTGGGATGTAATAGTGGAACTAATTGTTTCTATTTGATTTTTACATAGCTAACATATACTTTAAAAGAACATTTACTCAGTAACATTCTGCAAATATAACTGATAGTCATTTATTTGATATTGCAGGATTGCTGCATCGGGCGACTGTTTGTTTCTCATGCCATTCCAAACGCACAACCCAACCAGCTGATGGCCAAGAATTTGGACACTGGCGAATTCTGCCGAGCTGATCTCATGCCTCTGTCTCCGCTTCCCTTTGCTCCTTCATTGACATAGCATAACCCATTGAAAAATCAGTTCACATTCTATTGACAGACCATAAAACAATAATGTGCCCATAAACCTCCTCGTTATTTTGACTTAAAAAAAAAAACGGTCAAACCACCACTACAGGTTGGCTTGAGAAACCATTGTTTTATTATGAAATGATAAACCAGCTTACTGAGTATTAATGTTGGAAACAGTACCTTGAGTTACTTGATAGCAATGAAGAAAGTGAAATGGTCAAACTAAATTCTGTGTCTGTGGGTGCATGAGTGCTTTATTTTGAATGGATTATTTGTTTGACATTGTCCACACGACTCCTGCAGTAAAAACCTTACAGATCTCCTGTTATATTTATAACATTTTCGTTTGTTTTGTTTTGGAAATCCAGTATTGTTGTAACATTGATGATCAGAAATAAAATTCAGTCCTCTATATCAAAGTTTAAGATTGTATCCCTTATATGATAGTGCTGAACTGATCGATATTACAAATACAAACTGTACTCCTAAGGTTTCTAGAACTGTTCCCCTCCTGGACATCACCACTACCACACACATCCCATCTCCAACCCCCAAATTTCCAAACACCCCATTCCCACCCCCAGACAAATTCCCTCTAAGTTCTAGAATATATCTCCCTAGGTCAATTTCCCCCTGGAAATTACCCCCCTGGACAATTTCCCCCTTCCCCCTCTACCTTCACTCCACCTGCCGACAATACCTAATTATTTATTCAATGGTGGTTCGTTATCACACAAACAGAAAATGTCATTTTCAGCATCAACTTTATTCACCAGACATTTTATGTTTTAAAATATAATTATATTTCTCTCTGTCTCTCTGTCTCTCTCTCTCTGTCTCTCTCTCTCTCTCTCTCTCTCTCTCTCTCTCTCTCTCTCTCTCTCTCTCTCTCTCTCTCTCTCTCTCTCTCTCTTGCACTCCTATTCTACACCTTTGGTCAGGTCTTTTTGTTTTACATACACATGATTTTAAACCAGAATGCAGCGAGCACCTCTTGTTGTCAAACTAAACTCCATTGTGGTATACTATTCTGAAGCAAGGAGGTAAAATTACTCCTTTTACAATGTGATGCTCAGATGGGAAGAAAGTTGACGATAATCACATTTAAAAATTGAATGTTGGGTATGTGTCCGCTCTCCCTCTGAGTTCTAAAATGCAAATGATTACATGTGAAATTGAATGTTATGTATACGTGATGGGGGAGGGAGGGGGTGAATTGACCTAAGCGAGTTATCGAGGGGGAGTGGGATTGTCATAGGGGGAATTGACCCAGGAAGTGGGGGGTGGTTATCCTAGGGGAGGAATTGTCTGGGAGAGGGAACAGGGGTATGTCCAGGAAGGGAGGGAGGTGAAGGGGGGGGGGGATATTCCTGTTAGGCTAATAAGCTCGTTTTGTGGTGTGCGCAAAATTATTTCCGGTGGTGGTGGTGGTGTGAAGTGGCCCGTAAAAGTAGCGTTTATGTTTCCTACTGTGGCATGTCACAGCAAAAAACAATAAATATAGTTGTCAGCACTTGATACATTGTACATGAACATTAACATACATTTGAGGATGCTTGCAAGGTGTGCTGAAGGTTTTGCTGGTTTAAGATTTCTCAGAAGTATGCTAATTGGGGTGCCGGGGGTTTCAGTATAAATAGTATCCCCACTTTCTGGAAATTTAGTGCTTTAAATTCCCACTGTCGCTGTCTTTCTCATTTGCTCTTTCTCATTCCTGCTCTTTTCTATAAATCTGCAGCTATACTATCGTCTTCTTCGCTAGCCCAGTCTCCTACCTTTTTTCTTGAAAACTCTCCCGGGACAAGACTCCTTGTTTGTGTATGAGGTCTGTTGGATCAGCTTGGGAATATTGGACGCTTTCTGCCAGGTGGTCACTAGGGCTTCCTATGATGTTATTATTTAGCAATGTAGGCATTTTATATGTATGTGTTTTGTTGATAATTTATAATGATGTTTGTATTCTATTTTGTTTTTGTAAATGGGGGTTCGATAAGTTGGGGTGAAGCCTCAGCCGTCTTCTGCGTGGGATGTCTTTATTGTAAAGTGACTGGCTGGTGGAGAGCTTTCGGTTTTACCACTAGGGTTGTTTCAGCAGATCTTTTATGCGGATCGGGGGTTGTCCGGTCCTGATTTGGCTCGGAAGAGTCCGCTGGACCTAAAGCAATAATAATGTAATGTAATGTAATTGATGAGAGTTTCAGCTTCTGAGTTGGAGCTCCATCTGGAATGTGTCAAGAAGCTGTGCTGTAAGAAAAGTGAAATTGATAGTATGTTACATGTGTTGTGAATTTGTGATTTCATTCGATTCTTAGTCTTCACTGCTAAAGTCATTGTAGGACATTGCATGGTTACTGTAAATTGATGCCGGTGTCATGCCTATAATCTGGATTTAAAATAACAAGGTGCCATTGCTTCTTTGTTGCTTTCAGCCTACCTGGGAGAGCATGTTGTTTGCTGTAAACAAAATGTTATTTATTAAGTCATAAGTTTGTATTTAAATATAATTTCTCTGTGATGTGAGAAAAATTTGACTTCAGTACACATTTACTGTGCTTCATTTGTGTTTTCTGTTGGATTTAATTAATTTTATTCTTGTAAATTTTTATATTACACGTGTAAGTGAACAAAACCAGTGTAATTAACTTTTAGTAATGTTTGTGAATAATATATGTTTTTAAAATGAAGTTGAAACATGTACACATTTGCTCAATGTTGTGTATAATGTTACATATATGATAATTTTTGAAATTATGAATCTCTGAGCATAATAGAACAAATGCAAAAATCATGTTTATTTGATGTGAAGTGCATTCCATAACTTTTGAAATTTTAAAATAAAAGTTGAATGACATGCAGCATTACTGTGTATTGTGTTGTGTGATCGGGAAATTGATACTGTTGAGGAATTGATTCTACCAAAGAGCTTATTACGGAAAGAGGGGGAACTTCCATTATGTCCTATACAAAAATGCGAGACGCTCTCACGGATTATTTCCCTTTGCTCGGGCTGGCTATATTTCATCATCTGCTATATGAATGATCTGTGCGTGGTAACTTATTGAGCCTATACCATTGCAAAAGAACATTTTTATGGCAACGTTTGTAAAAACCAAACTTTTAACCATCATTATTATTAACATTCCGCTACTGCTGTCTTTTTTTTTTGTTGTTGTTTTTGTTTATGTTTATTTATTGACATTTATTAGGTGCTTTTATGCTGCTTATGGGTGTATGTCATAGGTTCGTTTTCTGCCCTGGAATTTATTATTTTTTAATCAACGACAGATATTTTAAAATTAAAATATGCATGACAGACTGTTTCATTTATCCGAAACTGTGTAAATCCGTAATCGTGAGAGAGAGAGAGAGAGAGAGAGAGAGAGGTTGGGGGAAGAGAGAGCTCTGTCATTCAATCAATTAATCACAATAAAGCACAATAACAAAATGTTTCACTAATAGTGTGAATTTAATTTATATCAGGTGTCCCCCTTCCCCCCCAACCCTCTCACCTCCCACATCACTGGCTTAATAACATCAGTCACTTCATAGAAAATAATTAATCAGACAGAACAATCAGAACCTAGACTACAACATTCCACGCAATATAGATCTAATGCGCAGAAATTCACAGATCAGAACAAGGACTGAGTTTCTATATTACATTTTTTTTTCCCGTTTACACTCAAACGAAAATGGATTACAACAGATCAAGGACCATTTTTGTGCCTAGGTAAAGGGTTATCTTGCACAGTATTTGATCACGAGGAGAAAACAGACTTAGTCTAATTTAACTTGTTAACATAAGCAGTTTGACGAAGCCAAACTGCCAATCTGACAACATCTACTTTTGAAATGTAAGCACAAATATAATAGTCAAACAACCTAGAAACAACGTAAACAGTGAGCGACCTTTTGAAAGTAAACTGTCAGCAAGCAAACAGTTTTTGTTTTAGCACATAGAATAGATATAACATGAATCACTGAAGCCTCTCCCAGATTGTTTTAACAACACTGAAGCGGTCTTGGTTTAGCCTATATTAACACACAAAAAAGAAGTTTTTCCATTGCAATTTACCTTTCTTTGTCTCTTGGAAACTTGAAAAAGAACTTGCCATCACAACTTTTCTTGTATCTGGCATTACGGCAATTGATGGCTGTGCAAAAGTCACCGCCCTGTTTTACTCGGTCGCCTTTTGTCTTTCTGCCACGAGCCATTGTTAGCATGTCGACAAGGGAGCGTAACTCGTATCTTCCGTCTCGCGGTTCTGAACCAGGTTCCCCCACTGTCTATAATACGCTCTTTGATTCTACTCAGCCCTGCTGTCCAATTTGCTAATGTGGAAATCGTAGGTACCCTTCACCCACAAGCCCCCAACTTCACCTAATTATCTCTCTCTCTCTCTGTCTCTCTCTGTCTCTCTGTCTCTCTCTCTCTCTCTCTCTCTCTCTCTCTCTCTCACGATCTCTTTTCGTTTTGCTTTGTTAGGAGTCAAAACACCGGCAAGATAATTAACACTTTTTTAAATTCTTATTTTTCGTCTATGTGTTTGAGTGTCTGGAAATGCATTTGAATGGCTTACCACGTTTTTTAACTCGCCACCAAGCTAGCTCCTTGATTATTAGAAGATAATGGACGTTCACAGGTTCCAATGTTGAACGTTAGTGTTGTCTATAGGCCTAATGTACATTTACCTTAATTTAAGAAGTTGAACACCATTAGAAAGAAGAAGAGTATATATTAGTGACTACAAAACCTGTTATCTTCTAACAGAAATACTGCCAAATCAGTACCCGTAATACGTTCATATCAGGAATTAGGCTTATACAAACCGAAAATAGAAGAGCCCCAAACAACGGATTAGGGTGACGTGTTTTTTTTACGAATACACTTTCGTTTTTGAGAAAAGTCTCGTCATGATAGACAATCCCCAAAAAGCACAGACGGAGAAATAAGTAACGAATAAAGTTTGCCCCTGACAAAATACGGGACGTCTTATTCAGCCAAGCTGAAGTCACTCCGGCGTCCGCGATCTATTTACTGAGTTATATGGAAGTTGTTGTTGTTGTTGTTTGTAGATTATAGTCACACGACACTTTCGCATATAGGTGAATACTGGACCGATTTATACTGACACCAGCGGGCCAGTTGTTGGTAAAGGGGAAAATAATATGATCACACGTTGACCAATCCGGGATTCGAACCAGCGACCTTTCGGTTACTAGCAAGACGCTCTTACCAACTGAGCTACCCGGCCCCTTAATATGGAAGTTGTTGTTTGTAGATTATAGTCACACGGCACTTTCGCATATAGGTGACTACTGGACCGATTTATACTGACACCAGCGGGCCAGTTGTTGGTAAAGGGGAAAATAATCTGATCACACGTTGACCAATCCGGGATTCGAACCAGCGACCTTTCGGTTACTAGCAAGACGCTCTTACCAACTGAGCTACCCGGCCCCTCTTTATATGGAAGTAGCCCAGACTTAGGTTATATACTGTATGTAGTTAGTAGGCCTATGTGGCTGTTCTGCTTCTTGACCTTCCAGCTTTAAGGTGTTCTTTGCATTTTGTTGTTAAATCGTAGGTTGGGATTATGTAAATCGGCAACATTTTGCGTAATTAATTGTTGCTTTTTAAATCGTCCTTATATAACGCTTAGTTTCCAGCTCAAGTGCTGATCAAAGCACAGTGGCCAATACAGTATCTAACTCAATCTTCCATAGGTGTGGTGGGTTGGGGTAGGGGGATGGACACTTTTTGCCTTAAGCCCATCATCGTCTTTGGTACAATCCAGAGCGGCTGGTGACGGAGGAGAAGGGATTTACTATTTGCTGGGTGTATTTATATAGCTGGCGTTCACCTGTATAGGGCAATTATAGCGTCAGAATCTTTAAAATCCATGCTATGGAATGTGTGCGTGGTGTGTGTGTGTGTGTGTGTGTGTGTGTGTGTGTGTGTGTGTAGGTGCGTGTGTTTGTTTGTGTGTTTGTGGGTGCATTAGATTCGTGATTAAAGCTTGTCTGCGATAAAGTATATACACGTGTCCATGTTTGATTCTTGACATGTCCATTGTGATTGTGCTTAATGTTGCAACTGTCTAGTACTATGCAAGATCTTTAAATTGAAATCTTAAAAGGTGTTGTGTGGAGTGTGTGTGTGACTGTCTACCAACATCGAAGCAATGGGGGTGGCCTCGTGGCGCAGTGGATAAGTCGCCGGTTTCCTATGCCGAAGGTCGCGGGTTCGATTCCCGCAAGGGGCGAACGTATGTGACTTAGGTACGAGACTATTGAGGTCACCGAGGGTTTTCTCCGGGCACTCCGGTTTCCTCCCTCCCTTCAATAATGGTACAGGACGCAGTCAATATAAAAATTTCAAAAATAAAAATTCGATTTTCTTTCCGTCTTCTAATAGCGATCTCCCTGCCTTTACACCACCTGTTTGAGTGATGGATGTGTGTTTGGTATGTGTGATGGTGGATGAGACAGGTGAGCGTGTATGTTGGTATATGTCGCCGCGCTTTGAGCCTGAATGATTTGGGGTAAGGCGCGTATAGCATCCTGTATTATTATTATTATTATTATTATTATTATTATTATTATTATTATTATTATTATTATTATTATTTTGTCATTTGGCTGAATAAATTCTGTATTCCGTATTCACTTTATTCTTTAGTCATGTACACTACTTGTTCAACGTTTGAGAGAACTTTAAACCAAAGACTATTTTATGATCAATAATTTAGTTTGGTTAACAAGTTTCAGATTATGTCTGGAGTTTGATGCGGTATGGAAATAACTTTTATTTGAAACTCTGTACAGTATACTTTCTTCTAAAAGAAGGGAGGTGTTTAGGAAGTTGCTTCCTTTTGACCCTATCTGTGGAGAGAGAGCGCATTATCGTAGAAACCTTACAGCGCGTTCTTATGTCCTTTGTCACATGATCTCTAACCGTCAAGCTGGCCTCCAAGTATGCACGTTGTTTCTGATGTGGCTCTCAATAAAATATGTTCAACTTAAGTTCTGGTTAGTTTGTGGGTCCCAAGCAATACAGTAATGATACATTACATTACATGGTTATTGCTTTAGGTCCAGCGGACTCTTCCTAGCCAAATCAGGACCAGAGAGACGCTATCTCAAAATATTATAAAATGGTTCAAATCTATTAAAAAAAAAAAAAAAAAAAAAAAAGCCTGTTACTCTTAAATATTCAAACAAACTTACGCACGCAACCTCTGGAAAAATCTTCTTTAAATCTGATGTATAAAGAATACGTTCTCTTTCTGCAATCAAATCACTAAAATCAGTCTTACCAATAAAATCCAACCAACAACACAAAACAAGACGACATGATTTATATGCGATAAAACATACCAACATCATGTAAAACTTGGCATGTATACAGCACTAAAGGATAGGTAAACATAGTAACATACATCACTCATCAGTCATATAAAGTTATGGAGTCAAACACACCCTGCAGGTAAAACAAAATACAGCATTAAAACAATTTAACAGCATTAAATAAAATGAGAATTATTAAGAATGTTAGGCTTCACATCCAAATCTACACACACAACACACCACACCCACACACACACGCACACACCCACACACGCACACACCCACACACACACGGCATAGCACACTCGTATTCCTATTTCACAAAGGTACAAATCAAGCAATGGTTGTGAGTTTTCAGTTTATACAGATCATTCCATGTTTGGTGATGTACTGAGGACAGCGTCAGGGAAGAAACTGTTTCTGAATCGAGAAGTTCTGGCTCTTAAAGCGCGGAACCGACGGCCAGAGGGCAGAAGCTCGAAGAGACTATTGTCTGGGTGTGATGGATCGCAGACTGTCTTTTCCGTTTTCCGTTTCATTCGCGTTGTGAAAATGGAGGCGACAGATGGAAAGTCGCAACCAGCTATTTTGGAGGCAGTCTTAACAATGTGCTCGAGCTGTTTCTTTTCTATCGCGGTTGTGCTGCCGTACCAGACAGTGATAGAGAAGCACAAAATGCTCTCTAAGTGCAGAGAAAACTATGTTATAACTGTTTGAATGTCCACAAGCTCTTGAAGAGTGCAAGTAGTCTAACCGAATTGCACACTATTAATTTCATAATTATAATCTAAATTGCTTAGCCGGAAGTCCTTCTTCGCATCTACTATAAAGTTTGTCCCCTATGGACGCTGATCTGGGCAGGTGCTGAGCGCTGCTGATCGGCCTGCTGTGTGCTCAAAACCAGCCAAATCGTTATAGCCGACTAAATAAATAAACAAAATGTCCACAAACTGTAATAGCCTCATTCCGCGCGCTTCCATTAAAAATCAATTTGAGGTTTCAGCATGTTTTCCCATATAGACCAAAAAATTGATGTTCTTTCTAGGAAGCCTTGGTAGCTTAGTTAGTAAAACCATTCACATACCGTGCAGGGTGACCCAAGTTCAAATCTCACCTGGCCACTTTTTTTTTTTTAGTACACTAAAATATGGATATTTTTCTTTTTAATTTAGGCTTTTTACCTTTAATTTATTATTATTATTATTATTATTATTATTATTATTATTATTATTATTATTATTATTATTATTATTATTATTATTATTATTATTATTATTTATAAACTAATAATAATAATAAATTATTATTATTATTATTATTATTATTATTATTATTATTATTATTATTATTATTATTATTATTATTATTATTATTATATCTTATATCAAATTTTCTTTTAAAACCTTGGTGTTTTTTATGATTTCTATTTGTATTATTCTATATTTAATATTATTATTATTATTATTATTATTATTATTATTATTATTATTATTATTATTATTATTATTACTACTACTACTACCAAGGATCGGGATGGGGTGGTACGTGTAGGTAAAAGGGGGCTACGGGTAGGTTTAAAGGGGCATGGGTAGGCATAACGGGGATACGGGTATATATAAGGGGGTATGGTGATGGTCGATTCCTTTCATCCATACCTGCGAAACGATCAACGGGGAAGGAACCAAGGGGGTATGGAAGGTATCAAGGGGGTATGGGGAGGTATCAAGTGGGTTCGGGGAGGTATCAAGGGGGTATGATGAGGCAACATGGGGGGGACGGGGAGATATCAGGGGGGGGGGGGTATGGGGAGGTATCAAGGGGGATATGGGGAGGTATCATCGTCCAAATGAAACTCGCAGACAAAAGTTCTCTCTGTCTACATTTTAAACAGCATCATGTGTACCCTGGCTTGCCAGGGCACAAAAACCACTAGTATAATATAAAGTGCAGAGAAAACCATGTTATAACTGTTTAAATGCCCACAAGCTCTTGAAGAGTGCAAGTAGTCTAACCGTGTTGCAGATTTGACAGCAACCAAACATAACAAGATAGCAAGCCATTCAAATGTATTTCGAGACACTGACAACATAGCCGAAAATTAAGTATTGTCCAAGTGTTAATTTTCTTGTCGGTGTTGTGACTAAGCGAAGCAAAAGAAAAACATAAAATGATAGACTACTAATGAACCACAGGCGCTTGTATCGGGACACGCGAGCGCTTATGCCTGTGACGCGTCTTTCTGTGGTTATCTGTATTATAGATAACCGCATGGAGACGCGTCACGGGCATAGGCGCACTACAGATAACCACAGGGAGACGCGTCACAGGCATAGGCGCTCGCGTGTCCAGATACAAGCGCCTGTGGTTCATATCAATGAGTAGGTCAAGTGCAATTCGATAATACCAGAGAAACAGGAAGGATGGTATCATTGCTGATTACAGTGACGTGTTTTGTGCATGAACACATTTTCGTTTTTGAGAGTAAAAAAAATACTTATAGTAGAAACCATTTCCGATTAGTGGAGATTAAAAAACAAAAAAAAAAACAAGATGGTTTTCGATTATTGGGGAAAAAAAACAACCAAGATGGCAAGGTATTTTAAATGTATTTCCAGACACCCATGGACGTAGCCGAAAAATAAGCATTTTTAAAGGTGTTTTTTTTTTCTTGGCAATATTGTGACTCGGCTTCATCCTAAAGAAGCAAAAGGAAAACATTGAATGATAGGCCACTATCCGAACTACCTGCAAGCAGTTATCGAAATCGGCTAAGCCAATTTTAGATACAGCTCAAAATGTGTTTAGAAAATGGTGAACCATAATGACCTTCACATTTAAGAAAATACAAATACGAATGATCTAACATGCTTAGCAGTATTTAAGGTATACGCCCCCCCTCCCCCCCCCCCCCCCCCCCCTACGAATTTCGGTTCAGTTATTCTTGAGACGAGACAAAAAAATGTTTTGATCAATAAAGTGAAATTCGGAGTGACGACAACCGTGCCGCTACTGAAGGATGGCGCACGATTTGAAGTAGTCTTACCTCAATACCAAACCTCAACCAAATCGGTTCAGCCGTTTTTCAGATATGGAGCAAAACGTGTTTAGCAACACAATTACTCAAGTGACTTTGCGATAGAGCAAATATGATGGCACAGTAAGCAGGCCCCTAACCTAGGTAGGCTATTGTTCTTATGAAGTTTGGTCAAAATCCGTTCCTGAGATATGGCGTTCAACGGACCGACAAACCGACAATTGGGCTTGTTCTGATTCCCGACTATTTCAAAGCATTTTCAGATAAGTCTGGAAACACACAAACAGACGGGGAAATGAAGGAAGTATAAAGGTTGCACCTGACAAAACTCGTGATGAGTATACATTATTAATTAGCATATACTGATATAGATGTAGTCACTATGCGATCTAGTTACTTAATTTTGCATATAGCTCGAGCTTTAGATTGTGTATCGTAGTGCAAATGTAAGTTCGAATGGTATTTCAAACGATTGATGATTGACTTGAGGACCTAATAGTCTTGTAAAAAAGGCTCGTTGACTTACCTCAGTGCCCCCAACGGACCAGCATAATGGTATTTATCTTAAATGTGTTTTATTTTATTGCGATAGATAAAAATAAAATTAATTAAAAGAAGTTACTGCTAACCAATTAACTGTAACTTATTATACGATTTAAAGGGGATGAGGTGGTTTCAAAGAAAATTCTGTGTCTTCGATATTCTATCTAAGTTAAAAGCGGACCCCACTGCAACAACGAGACAAATGACAGGGGTCTGATACTCTTGGAGTTTGCGAGATACAACAATCTGGTACTGGCAAACACGCTTGGTCTCCACAAAAACTCCAGACGATGGACATGGCACAGTCCTGGCGGGGAGCATCACAACCAAATAGACTACATCATTGTCAAGAAACGCTTCAGATCAAGCATCAACATTGGCAGGACACGCACTTTTCCAGGAGCAGACATCGGAAGTGACCACGATCTCGTGATGATGTCTTTCGGCTCCACTTGAAGAGAGTAAATACAACAAAGTGCACTAGACTGAAGTTCGACCTGGACAAACTGCAAGACCCGGAGGTGGCAGAACTATTTCATGCCACAATTGGAGGGAAATTTGCACCACTGCTCATTTTGGGGGCTGGTGAAGTAGATGTCAACACCATGACCACCACCTTCAACTCCGCTGTGACAGATGCCGCCACTGAGATCCTTGGCAAGCACCGACCAAAGAAGAAGCCGTGGATCACACCTGAACTTTTATATCTGTGTAATAAACGAAGAGAGATGAAAAAGAAAAAGAACACCTCACAGGGAGCTGATGTCTACCGAAAAATCAACAATGACATCCGAAAAGGCATGCGCACAGCAAAGGAGAACTGGATAGAAGATCAATGCCAGGAAATAGAGAACAGTCTGAACAAGAACAACAGCAAGAAGGCCTACCAGACAGTGAAGCGGCTGACAAGTGTCAAACAGCCCAAAGTCTCCACGATCCAAAGCAAGTCTGGCATATGCCTTACAGAAGAACAAGAAGTCTTGGACAGATGGACAGAGTACTGCTCTGACCTTTACAACCATACACCAAATGGAGACCCATCAGTTCTAGCATGGCCCGAGAACAGAGAAGAAGAAGAAATCCTCCCAATTCTCCGGGAAGAAGTTGAGGCAGCAGTACAAGCGCTAAAGAAAGGGAAGTCAGCGGGAGTGGACAACATACTCGCGGAACTGCTACAAGCAGGAGGTGAAGCGATGATTTATGCCCTCACCATTATCTGTAACAAGATCTGGCAGAGTGGGGAGTGGCCTATACCATGGACCCAGTCGCTTGTCATCACTCTTCCCAAAAAAGGTAACCTTCAGGAGTGTGAAAATTACCGGACCATCAGCCTCATCAGCCATCCCAGCAAGGTCCTCCTGAAAATAATACTCAACAGGTTGAAACCCCAAGCTGAACAGATCATAGCTGAAGAACAAGCAGGAATCAGGGCAGGGCGAAGTACCACTGAGCAGATTTTCAACCTCAGAATAATCTGTGAGAAATACCTACAGCACCAACAACATCTATATCATGTGTTCATAGACTTCAAGAAGGCGTTTGACCGAGTCTGGCATGCAGCTCTATGGGCAACAATGAAAGTGTACAACATCAGCCCTAAAATTATTGAAGTCATCAAAAGCCTGTATGACAAGGCTACCAGTGCAGTCCTCCACAACAGCGCCATCGGGAACTGGTTCAGAACAACAATCGGTGTGCGTCAAGGATGCCTACTCTCTCCAACACTCTTCAACATCTTCCTAGAGCGCATCATGTCAGATGCTCTTGCAGACCATGAAGGCACAGTCAGCATAGGGGGTAGAGCAATCTCCAATCTTCGTTTTGCAGATGACATTGATGGATTGGCTGGAGAGGAACAAGAACTTGAACAGCTGGTACAGAGGCTTGACACCACCTCCAGAGCCTATGGAATGGAAATAAATGCAGAGAAGACCAAAATGATGACCAACAACACCAATGGCATCAATACGGACATCAAAGTCCAAGGCCAATCCCTCAACACAGTGCATAGCTTCAAATATTTAGGAGCCATTGTATCAGACAATGGGTCCCGACAGGAAGTCCTCTCCAGGATCGCACAAACAACTGCTGCCCTGACAAGGTTGAAGCCCATTTGGAAAGACAGGACCATCAGTCTACATTCCAAAGTAAGACTGCTGCACCCCCTTGTCATATCCATCTTCCTATATGCTTGCGAAGCATGGACCCTCACAGCAGATCTCCAACGAAGAATACAAAGCATGGAGATGAGGTGCTACAGAAGACTTCTGGGCATTTCCTATACCCAACACATCACCAACGACGAAGTCCGACAGACCATCACACAAGCCATTGGACAACACGATGACCACGTCACCAGATCATCAGGCCTTGCAAAGACTATTCTGCAAGGCACAGTGCAAGGAGGTAGAAGAAGAGGGAGACCGAAAAAGAGGTGGGAGGACAACATTCGGGAATGGACTGGTTTGACACTGAGCGAAGCCATCAGGGCTGCTGAGGACAGAGAAAGATGGAGTATGCTGGTTAAACGATCATCTGTGTTGCCCCTACGACCTTCGGGTAACGGGACAGGATAGGATAGGATAGGAAGTTAAAAGCACTGCGGGCTCGGTCCACTACGAATATTTATTTATTTTCATTCGTATCCATTCCATCCCTCGTTTCTTTCTGTCAGCCATGCTTTGACGCTAATCTGTGGCTTTGTTCTCTGTACATCCGTTACTAATGATTGTTCCTGCAAAGGTTGCATGCACCCTTACCCTTCTTTAACGTGATGCCAGTATGTCTACTTCTGGAAACTATCTACTTCTGGAAACTGATCTTACTCTGCTTTGTAATTTTCTTGAAATGTGCTCTATGTGTGAATCAGAATAAATTTAATTAATTTTGGGACCATATAACAATGATATAAAACAAATGTTGGGAGTGTGGGTTGATTAGCCGCCTGGTAGAATTTTTGAATTATGTACATGTAAGTCGGTATCTAGATTGTTGTTATTGTTGCTGTTGCTCATCATCATCATCATCAGCAGCAGCAGCAGCAGCAGCAGCAGTAGCAGCATCTCCTTTTCCTCCTCCTCCTCATCATTACACCATCATTATCATCATCCTCCTTCTTCTTTTCTTCTTCTAACCGTTGACGTGAATGATTTCACTGTTCTCTATATTAGCCCTCATTTCATCAAGGCTAAGATCGACTTACAAACTTTATTGAGATCTGCTTTTTGTTTGTGGCTGTGCATATGTTTTATGAACCTATTGGTATTCTTTTAGCATTTAGCCTATGTCTGCCTAACGTATAAAGTTACTTAATTGTTCAAAGTCTGACTGTATAGGCATTATCACATGAAAGACAACATACATGTAGGCTACATGAATAAGTTAAGGCCTAGCCTAAACGTGGAGCATTTCTATGTTCTCATAGCTTTCTATGCTCCCATAGCTTTCTATGCTCCAATAGCTCTATTTCTATTGTGTTCCTAGTGCTTTATAGATATGCTCACGTAACTCTATGTTCCCACGACTCTGTTTTGAACTGTGATTAGATTTTATACTGTTTCCTCACTGTTTTATTAAACCAGAATTTGTTTTTGCTTTTTAGCACTAGTAATTTTAGGCCTACCTGAATGAAATCTTTAACGTCTGTTTATTTTTAATTAGTGTCGTAAATGAAATTTTATCTAAATCTGATTTTTTTCCCTCGGGTCTTAGCTTATATACATGTATTTAATTGTTAGCATTCCTTTTTAGTCTTGCCTTAATTTAGTCGCGTGCTATTGATGTCGCTGTACCTATTTTTAATAATTTCATTTCGTAATAGTTTGGGGCGTCTGAGGATGTGTATGTGAATGAATGGTGATATTATATCTGATGCTTTATTCATTGACTATGAAATTATCCTTGTAATGTTTCGTGTTTGTGTCTTGTTCACATGTCAAACTTCCTTGTGTAAAAC
Source organism: Oncomelania hupensis (assembly GCA_036898135.1). Classification (NCBI taxonomy): domain Eukaryota; kingdom Metazoa; phylum Mollusca; class Gastropoda; order Littorinimorpha; family Pomatiopsidae; genus Oncomelania; species Oncomelania hupensis. The sequence goes on from CM072511.1 coordinate 103,011,905, forward strand.
TGGGGACAATAAATCATCTTGTATCTTGATCCCGCAGCTCTGTTTTCTCATAGCTCTGCGTGTGAATGCAAAGCAATGGCAACACAGAAAAAGCTGTTTTAGCAATTGGGAACATAAAGCCGTGAGAACATACAAGGGCTGTGGGACATACAGCAAAATTTGTGGGAAAATAGAGCTGTGGGGAACATATGGATGACCCGCCTAGATGAACATGTGTGTGTATGAGTGTGTGCGTGTGTGTGCGCGCGCATGCGCGCGTGCCTGTGTGGGTGTGTGTGCGTGTGTGTGTATGACTCGTCCAGCGCTTGTCTACCCTATCTACCCATTGCTAGTCGAAGATTAGTTTGGTGGGTGTTGACAAACGTGACGTTTTATCTCCCGTCACAGATAGGCCTACATAGAAACCTTTTTTCCCAATCGGAGTAGACCATTGCTGCGTAAACAAAGTATATTTCATTTGGTCAATGCTTGGCAGGAAAAAAAAAAGTTTGCTGCGTACTTGCATATTATTTCCTTCAATACCTGAATGTCACTTTTAGAGTTTAATAAAGCTTAATTTCCTTCTAAATATTCTCACAAAAAATCATGAGCTCCGCTACCTGTATGCTTTAAAACGATTACCTGCCAACAGTGTTAATTCTTTTTCAGTTACTCACATGCTGGCAGAACTAACATTTTGGGCTTATATCTGTTAATTTTAACAACAACAAATTCTGCACACCCAAAAAAATCACTTGTCGTGCACTATTCCCTACCAATTTGTTTGACGAGTATTTGGCTAATCATAACAGGACACGTACAACAGTGACAATCAGTTGCCAGATACCAGCCAAGATGGCGCACACCTGCAACAAGAAAGCAGAGGAAACGCAGCACCACAAGTTTACCCAGAACATTTGCCCTACTCGCATGATACACCTTCAATGGGCCCGGGATACTTTTCTTATGGACCCCCGAGTCATTTGGGTCCCCATGGACACCCGAATCATTTTGATCCCCAAGGACACCTGCCTTATTATTATCCGCCGTATAATTCCCCATGGGTATACCCATCACGCATGCCAGCACCAATGCCAGGGTTTGCAGGGCAACACCAAGGGCCTGGACTATCAGGTTTCCAGACGCGGCCTCGACATGCCTGCCCTCTCCCAAGACCAGCACCTGTGCCACCACAACAATCGTCCACGGGACAACCAAGCTTCAGCCAGGTGCCACCGCCATCAGCCAGCCAGCCTCACCAAAACCAGAACTTTCATACGCCTTCCAAGCAGCCAATGCCTGTGTACTATGAATATCCCAACTATCACCCACCACCATATTACCCACCAGAAGCCAGTGGGCATAACACATCCGGCTACGTTGGTCATGAAGGGCCTTCAATATTCACTGGCCAACATTGGGTCTCTGTAACTCCTAATTTGTTGGATCAAAATGACCACATGATGACAGGTCAACGACCCAAATCTCTGTCCTCTGAAGACGGTGGAGAGGATGCCAGTACCTTTACTTACCAGCATCAAGCACCAATGGGAACATCTTCTATACCCTTAATCGGTGAGTGAGCTATATAAGTTTCCGTGGCTGCATAGTCATTGCACACTACCACGAACACGAAGTATTACTACTACTATTATTAAACTACACCAGAGAAATTTTAGAGGTTTATTAAACACTTAAACCTTATAAAGAAGACATGATTTTTTTTTTAAAAATATGGTAGATCTACATGTTTACTACTATGATAACTAACATCGGTAATTACTCTAAACCACTCCAAATATTTAAAATGTCGAAATAATAGCGATGATGTTGATGATGATGATGATGATGATGATGATGATGATGATGATGATGATGATGATGATGATGATGATGATGATGATGATGATGATGATGATGAATCCACTCGTTTGACACAGTTTAGTAAAACGCGATGCTTTCGCTTTTTTTCTGGGTAGTATCTGGTGGGTTAGGTTATTTTGCATTGTTTTGTTTTTTAAGATGAAAGATCAACGGAAACTTGTCCACCTTGCCCACCCCGGGTGGTTGAAGTGACGGGGTTTAAGGAAGTACAGCCCAAACTCATCTATAAATATTACTTTGAAAACCCAAGCCACGGGGGAGGTCCTGTTAAAGAAGTCAGCATTGACAGCAAACAACCAGCTGTCTACGTGACGTTTGTGATGGCAACAGGTAGATTTAATTAATTCCACTTGAAATTAATGTGAAACGATAATTCTTACATTCATTATAATTTAAGTTTCCCCAATGATTTCGCTTTAAACAAATAATTTTCAACACATAGAATATACTGTCGGATAAGATGACTTAAGTTCTTCCTCCCTCCCCCCTCCGCTCTCTCTCTCTCTCTCTCTCTCTCTCTCTCTCTCTCTCTCTCTCTCTCTCTCTCTCTCTCTCTCTCTCTCCATCCCTCTCCGGCACTTAGCCAATGCAGGAGTGCTGTAACGGGCGAGAGTTTCAGCACTTCTGCATTGGCCCTCTCTCTCTCTCTCTCTCTCTCTCTCTCTCTCTCTCTCTCTCTCTCTCTCTCTCTCTCTCTCTCTCTCTCTCTCTCTCTCTCTCTCAAGCACTTAGCCAATGCATGAGTGTTGAAACTCTCGCTGGTTACCGAATTCGAATTCGAGTTAACATTCGACACAAACCTTGTAGATGACTGGACCTTGATTGTTGTCGTCCCATAACCGATCAGATCTATCCTTTCTAATTTCACTTATCTTTTTAAGTTGCGTCAAATCGCAAACTATGTTCTTTTACAGTTTTGTGAAAATTGTTTATGAACTGTCATATTTCTCTGCGGGAGAGTAGATCTATCTTTGCCTGGTGGGCTAGTTGAAATACATGATGGATTTCAGCACACCTGTTATAGAAGCTATAGAACCATTTAACTTCAGGGAATACAATGTAGCCGAGCGGAATATTTGACTCGCGACTCCGACCACTTTCCATGACAACACAGCCCAACTCAAACTTTTTTTTTTCCCTCGTATAAGAGAATAAAAGTGTGTTTCCTTGCAAGAGCTATAATCAATCTGTCATTGTTAATTGTTGAGCAGATGCTTTGAGGGTATGCGGCGTAAGTCATGAAATCGCTGACGAAGAGGTGCGAGTACGCTTACACAAACCAGCCCAATCCAAGCCCACGTGCTGCCGTGTGCTTTTGTTTCACAATGTGCCAGAAGATGTCAGCCAAGATCACCTGATGACGTTCCTGAAATTCATCACTAATTCCACGCCTGTCAGAATACGTTATGCCGACGACGACGGGATGCTAGTCACATTTGACAAAAGCCAGAGTATTGTTAATTCGTTATTTCTTGTTCATCTCTCTCTCTCTCTCTCTCTCTCTCTCTCTCTCTCTCTCTCTCTCTCTCTCTCTCTCTCTCTCTCTCTCTCTCTCTCTCTCTCATTTTTGGTTTACTTTTGTGATTTACTATTATTATTATTATTATTATTATTATTATTATTATTATTATTATTATTATTATTATTATATACGTTTTTGGTTTTTAAAAAAGTTAACTATTAATTCCGTTGTCTAGTGATGAGTTATTGTACTGTTATGAAATACTAATGTAACTCTTGTTTTAAAAGTCGATTAGTCTTTGCCAGTTAAGAATACATCTTGACATTTAATTTTATAGAGGTTCATATATGAACAGGCTTTAAAGGACCCCAAGATCACACATTTCAGCGTCACAAATCCTTTTTAAACACACAGTAAGTGTTGCCTCACCGGAAAAATAAGTTTAAGCCAAAACACTAACCTCTTTCAAATGTACGGTTTTGATATAAATCGAAAATTTCAGTTAAGTTGTCTATATGTGCCTATTATATTAATAGTTTCAAGGTTGATTCTAAAAATAGCACCCGCATAGTTGTTTGTTTACTAAACTGGAAGAGATATCTAAAATTCAAAGCATAGCTGTCGGTTTCAGCAACGATTAACCATTATATCACCTTTTAATGTGACAACTATGCAGTTTCCCAAGTAAACTCATTGTCAGAAAAAGAAACCAGCATCGTTGGCTCGCTGGCCTTTTAAGTTGCTGCATGGCATATTAAACATATCTCTTGCTTCTGATGTCTTTTCAGACTTTGAGGCTGTACGGAACAAATGCGAAGACCCCAACAACGGTCTTAAAGGCAGGACTCTATCCGTTTCACGTGTGCTTGTCAGTGACGCCATTTTGGTGGAAAACCTCAACCCAGTCACCGGAGAGGACAGTGTGCGGCTGTATTTTGAGAACAAGAGGAGCGGCGGCGATTCCGGTGCTGTAATCAAGGTCAACCTCATTCGAGAGGAAAACAAAGCAATTGTAGTCTTCAAAGATTACAAAGGTAGTCAAGGTTTCACATGACTTTACTGCAAATCATGATCAATCAAACAAAAAACAACGAACAAGTTAAAGCTGGATTAACGTATTAATATAGTTAGCACAATACCAAGGTAGGCTTGCTTACACATTTTCATTATCAAAAGGAACTGTCTTATTGAGGAGTCTTCTAAGAAGTTCAACGAAGACCATTTTCTTACTTCCTTTCTCCAAGTCATTCAAGTTTGAAACACATATCCTTTATAATGTTCTAAATTATTCCAACGCAACTGTTTTGGAGACACGTGAAATAGTTCAGAAGCATGTTAAATTTACATGAATTTAAGGTATATAAATCTACATCCACCTGTAGCCAAACAATTTGTTCATTATGTCCTACTTTATAAATGTTAATCAGACCACCTGTTTTCAATGGATAATTCACCATACCCAAATAGCAAAAATGCGATATTAGCGCCAAAAGAAATTGCTATTAATGAAATCTTAAATGAATCCATTTTCAGTTGCTGACTCCGTGTTATCCAAATATTATATGGAGCTAGGCTTGGTTCTCGATGACAACTCACTGCAGATATCACATCATTTTGAATGTCTGGGTCCATCCGGAGGAAGGGTTGACCCAAAAAGCTTCCAGATGCCCAAGACTTTATCTTTGACAGATGTTGAACCGTGCAAACTCGAGTTCTTGAAGCAATGCGAACCATTTTGGGAAGAGTTCAAATCACTGTTGTTTGAGCAGCATGCCTCGCCGAACTTTGCAGAAGACGACTCAGTTATCACATTGGCTTGCACTCTTACCACTGTTGTCCCTAACGCTCGAAGACTTGCGTATACCTGGACTGCTGACGTTCAGAAATCAGCCTCTGACTGTTTGAGTCAGGTTGACATTCACCACATTAAAGTGACCGAAGCTAACTGGGATCAAGTAAATAAATCTGTACACGGCATGGGAATGAAATTTGCCGTCGTCTTGAAGAAGCCCGATGTACACTCCATCGTGGTGGTTGGGAAGAAACCTTTTTCGGATCAGTTGCGCGAAGAAGCCCAAGAAAAAGTGGAACAAGTAAACACAGAAGCAGAAAGGAAGAAGCATGAAAAACGGGAATCAGCGAATGTCAAACCCTACCAATTTCACCTACTTTCAGAGTACGGTTTCGTCTCGAAACAACAAAGGGTTCAAGTAGACATGGAAGATAACCAGTCACAGGAGATAGTCTTCACAGGAAATGTCGAGGACGTCAGAGAAGCCATCTGTCAGATGCACGAACTCCTCCAAGGTACGCAAGAGATAAAGTTGATGGGTCTATCAGATACCAGAAATAGTCTCTTGAAAAGCAAAGAAACAGCTGCTTTCATTGTTGAAAAGCTGAGGAAAAAGAGAGTGCTTGCGGTCTGGGAGGTCAATGACCAATGCATTCACGTGTATGCTTTAAGTCAGAAGGTTGCGTTCCAGACGAGCGCTGTTATCGAAGAATCCGTGCTGGATGAAGAATTTGGTCTCTGTCAACAGTCCATTCCTCTTCTCGAAGATGCACAGTGGATGGAACTGAAGAAGAAACTTGAAAATGAATACGCAGGCAAGCTACTCATACATCCCATTGCTGCAACGGGAAGAATCGTCATCACTGCTACGGATGACGTCTTACCTACTGTAAAACGGTTTGTCCACGATTTCTTACAAAGCAATACTGTCTTCACGCAAACTGTCTTCACGCAAACTGTCTGCTTCCAGCCGATCAGACAAAAGTTTATTGTAACCATCTGGATGGACAAAGTCGACAACATCGCCAAAACTCTCGAAAACGAAAAGGTCAAGATTGTCTCGATAAGCAACAACGAAGAGTTTGAGCTGAAAGGTACCAGCCAAGGACTTCAAAAGATCCGAGATCTGCTAGAAAGCATGGGGCAAAAGATTTCTATAGAAAAAAGGACCTACACTAAGACTGACATGGTGAAGTATTTGAAACTGCCTGAAAGTTCGCACAATTTGGAGATGATTGGATCAGGCCACAAGTGCGTTCTTTCTTTGCAAGAAGAACCGGATTGGCATCTGCAAATCAAGGTATGGCCTTTTCCTGCTTTCCTCTTTCATTCTTATGACTACATATCATTGACAGCTAATTAGTCCTAGTTTTAATCAACGCTTACCTCGATATGTACTTCAGAAATCCTGAATTTTGCTCCATTATCTGTGCTATATATTTGTTATTCCACCTAAAATAAATGTATTTCAGAATTAATTATTATAAAGGTTTATTAGTACATAAAGTTAGTTTCAGTTGTAAATGTAAATTAAGTTGTTATAATAATACATGTGCCAATATTTTATTAACAGAAAGAGGACGACGGCGCAAGTACCAGCTCTGCCCTCTCAACAACAGCAACCAGCACAGAGAACGTGAAAGTGAATAAAAGAAGCGATGCCCCAAGCAGCTCTCATTTAGTTCCAGCCAAATTACCAAAGCCAGCATTCAAACTGTCCATTGTGTCAGGCGACATAACAGATGAAGTGGTACGTTGCCGTCTTTTAAAACATTTCAGAGGCATCGGTTTGAAGTATTAAAAGAAATACTGTATGGACAAGTCACTTTCCTTTCTCTTCTCCTTCCCTCCACTTCTCCATTAACTCAGAATCATACATAGAAAATTGAAATTTAGGGATACTATTTTCACGAAACTGGCGTGGTTTAATTTCATTCTAATAGTATATATTACATGCTGAGGAACCATGATAAGACCAACCGCAGAATTTCATTCCTGTTTATCTGTGTGATTCAGGCTGATGTAATAGTGAACACTACTAAGTCTTGTCTGGAGCTGAAGATAGGAGCTGTGTCGTCCTCCATCCTGGCAAAGGCAGGCCAAGCCTTGCAGGACGAATGCACGTCAAAATATCCAGACGGGATCAAGTTTGGCGATATTGCTGTCACTCAAGGTCATGGTCTGAAATGTCAGGCCATCTTCCACCTCGCTCTTCCACGTTGGTCGTCAGATGCCAAAAAGGTTTGCAATTTCAAAAGTAATCCTCCGAAATTGTTTGAGAGCGAATAATCTGATCGCTTCATTGGATTTCTTAAAGTCAGTTAGCCGTCGCCGACTACTAAAAATTGAGCATTAGATTTTACTATTGACTTGTTTGAATGATGTTGGCTTCGTGTTCTATATTATCTTATCTTTCTAATCTATCTAATCTATCTATCTATCTATCTATCTATCTATCTATCTATCTATCTATCTATCTATCTATCTATCTATCTATCTATCTATCTATCTATCTATATCTATCTATCTATCTATCTATCTATCTATCTATCTATCTATCTATCTATCTATCTATCTATCTATCTATCTATCTATCTATCTATCTAATCTAATCCTCTCTCTCTTATTCAAGTTGTCTCTTTACACAGAACTTGACAGAAGTGTTGACCAAGTGCCTGACGGAGGCCAGCAACAAAGGTTACATCTCTCTGGTCTTCCCAGCCCTCGGCACATGGAACTTCAATTACCCTAGTAATGAGATTGCCCAAATTATGCTGAATACTATTCAAACATTTCAGCAGTCCGGGCCATCTACATCTCTAAAGGATGTCAGAATTGTGGTACATCACAAAGATGCAGAGAGTGTGCAGGTTAATAGATTTCGTACTATTATAGTAGTAATGATCTTATACTGGATTATATGTAAACATTATCTTTTCCGTGTTGATTTAGTTTTTCTTCCCGAAGGGATGGGGGTGCCTATATGGTGTTTTCGTGACTGCAGAATTACAATACAATACAATACAATACAATATAACTTTATTGATCTCAAACTGAGAAATTCAATACATGGTCTGCAATCCGACATAAAAAAAATGGAGAGTACATGGACAAGAACTAAGAAACGTATTAGCACATTATGCATACATAATTATATAACACAACATATTCATTTCCTTACTACTTGTACGGCACATAGACTGGACATTACTTTCAAGTTCTCGCACAGCACACTTACTATCATCTTCCTTTCTTTTTCTTTCGTTATTTCATACATATGTTCTCTTATTATTTCTCTTCGCTGTTGCTCAATTGTTAACGTTTATCACTTTTTGCAGACGTTCCAAAGAATCCATGCTGAGGATGAAGGCCTACTACCATTGCAGGCGCCGAACTCTCCATCATGTCAGAGAAGTAGGCTATTTATTTAGTTGCACATCTACATCTGTACTTCTGGGCATTTCCTATATCCAGCACATCACCAAATACGAAGTCCGACAGACCATCACACAATAAATTGGACAACACGATGACATGCTCGCAGTGGTGAAGAAACGGAAACTCCGATGGTGTGGCCACGTCACCAGAGCACCAGGACTTGCAAAGACCATTCTGCAAGGCACGGTGCAAGGAGGCAGAAGAAGAGAGACAGAAAAAGAGGTGGGAGGACAACATTCGAGAATGGACTGGCTTGACACTGAGTGGGTTGCTGAGAACAGAAAAAGATGGAGTACGCTGGTTATACGATCATCTGTGGTGCCTCAACGACTTTCGATTTGCGGGATAGGATAGAATAGGATGTCTACATCGTAACAATTTTCGTTCTTGTTCTCTGATATTATGATCATTGTATGACAGTATAGTATTTATTTTTATTTATTCTCTAACACTTAAAGAATATCTCACACACGCAGTACATCTTTGGAACTGTTTAATTATTGATTTATTTTCATTCTTGCTTATCGTTTAACCCACCCTAGCTGAACGCGTTGGTTGTTAATTTTCATGAAAGATATAAAAAACTTAAAAAAATTAAAAGCATCTCAGTACATAATTTACAGTCACCGTTTTGATAAAGTAGTTTTCTTCCAGCTCCAGTGTCTCCGTCAGCTCCTGCTGCTCCAACAATGAGTCACATTACCGTGAAAATAGTTGAAGGCGATATTGTCGAGCAAGTTGTGAGTTAGACTTTTGAATTGTTAAGTAAAGTTTATTTAGACCTAAAAGTTGTTATAGTGTTAATCTAAAACCGTGCCAAGATACCAATGCTTTTATTGCTACAAACGAAAAACTATATGGCTATTACGTAGCAGTGTATCACACAATTTGTTTTGCAAGTGGGTAGTTTGTTGTTGTTTTATTATTTTTTTTTTAACTTCTATTTCTTTTTTCATGACTTATTTTGAAGAACGTTGGTGCCTTTTTTTCATGACTTATTTTGAGGAACATTGATATCTGTTATTCAGGCTGACGTGTTAGTGAACACCACCGGTCCAAGTTTAGAGCTCTTCGAGGCAGGTGCTGTCTCTGCTTCTATCCTGGCAAAAGCCGGGCAGGCGCTGCAAGACGAGTGCAGGTCAAAACATCCAAAAGGAGTCAAGGTCGGCGACATCGCTGTCACTCAAGGTCATGGTCTGAAATGTCAGGCCATCTTCCACCTCACTCTTCCAGCATGGAACCCAGATGCCCAACAGGTTTGCTATGTCCTGTTGTTGTTGTTGTTGTTGCAGGTTAAGTGTAATTCAAAAAACTCATTTCGTAAGACAGCTTTAGACCATGTATAGTTAAAATTCTCCAGATATTCATAACATTCATAATCATATTAAACACGACCGAATCTATCTATCAATTTATCTATCTATCTAACTCACGGCCGATTCTATCTATCTATCTATCTATCTATCTATCTATCTATCTATCTATCTATCTATCTATCTATCTATCTATCTATTATAAATGTAATCTTCATAGATTACATTTATTTTGTCCAAAGTACAATAACAACTTATTTACAATATATGTATTTTTATGCTGGTAATTTGTGTTTGGTACCAACATGTAATTTCTCAGAGAGATAATAATAGTTTGTTTTTTTTATTCGTATCGTATTAGTATTCGTAGTCTTCAGTATGTGAGCTTTGTGTTTTTAATATGTGATAAGATATCATTTGTCTCACTGCACAGAATTTGACAGAAGTGATGACCAAGTGCATGACAGAGGCCAGCAACCAGGGTTACACATCTCTGGTCTTCCCAACGCTTGGCACAGGACAACTTAACTACCCTCCTGATGAGACCGCCCAAGCTATGCTACAGGCTATCAACAGCTATCAGAAGACAAATCCATTTACATCATTGAGGGATGTTAGCATTTGTGTGTACCAAAAGGATGCCCTTTCTATTAAGGCATTTCACCAAGTGCATGAAACATATACATCTTCAAAACCTCTTCAACCACTAGGTCTGTGATGGTTTGTACTCTGTAACAGTAGGTATTGCTATAAATATACCTGATTTTAAAGAAACTCTCGTTTCCATCATGGATTGTTCATCCTATTTACTGTAAACGTCTGGGTTTTTTTTTTTTTCAGGGCTAAGACCCCCATCACAGGCAAAACTAAATGGAATGACTGTGTCAGTCGTTGTTGGACAAATCAGTGAACAGAAGGTGTGTTTTATTATATATATATATATATATATATATATATATATATATATATATATATATATATATATATATATATATATTAATATAATGTACTTATATACACAATATGTTTCTTTCATTGATCCTTTTGGCAAGTAACTAGTCCAAGATCGATCCGGTATTACTAAAAATAATTTAGTTGTGGTTTTTTCCCCCACTCATGCCTAACCTTGGTGGCAGTATTTTTTTAACCTGTAGAATATGCAGTCGTCAGTGATACTCTATGCATTATGAAGTCATTGGGGACAAATTATCATGTAAAAATAATCTATTTTGAGAAAGAATTAAGCGAGATGTAGCTCAGTTTCAAAGATCGTGTCATAGAATATATCACATAAAATAATACAGTATAAATTAGTGTGACGATGAAGTTCAAGAAATGTGTGCACAATTTCACATTCCAATAGCGTGTTTACAGGCAGACGCCATTGTGAACACAACGTCTCCAGGTTTAAATTTAAAGTCAGGAGGCGTCTCTGCTTCCATCCTATCTAAAGCAGGACAAGCCCTGCAGGACGAGTGCAAGACTAAACATCCAGGCGGTGTCAAGTTCGGTGACATTGCTGTCACTCAAGGTCACGGTCTTCAGTGCCAAGCTGTCTTTCATCTCACACTTCCTAAGTGGCATTCCAATGGCCGACAGGTATGGGTTTACTATATGTGTCACTTAATTATACTCTACAGTTGGTTCCGTTATTCAACTGTGTAAACTTTTTGATGCTTTTATGATTGAAATGATATGTAAGCTGTTTTCAGTTGAACAGTCAGTACTTTTATAATACAGACTAAATCCTAGATTTACTATAAAACTAAATTTAAACCCATGACAGGTGCCATGTTGATAAAAAGAGATATAATCTCAGTCAGATATCCCTTCCTCTTTCTCTCCCCCCCCCCCCCCCCCCAACCACATTTTTGACTTAATGACATGAACCACTTTTACGCCGAACAGCTATACAATTAATGAACCTTTCTACTAACAGTACTTCAGAAACCACACATGATCAAAACGACATTCAGTGGTTCTTGCGACTGACACAGACAAACATTTTAGCTTGTTCTAATTCCCGATTATTTCAAAGTGTGGGAATACAAAAACGCATCTGTCAAAGATGAGAGACTGTGCATGATTCAGCATACTTCTATGGATAACTAATTTCTTTGTAAAGGATAGATGGGAGTGAAGAAAAGGTCACCCATCTGTGAGTGAGCTGCAAGCTTAAGGTAAGGTAATTAAATTAATACTGTCATTCATTCACCTTTAGCACACAGACCGGTGCTTTCAGTGTCGTTAAAATGTTTTAGTTTCTTCATACAGAACTTGACAGAAGTGGTGACCAAGTGCCTGACAGAAGCCAGCAACAAAGGTTACACCTCTCTGGTCTTCCCAGCCCTCGGCACGGGACGCTTGAACTACCCTCGTGATGAGACCGCCCAGGTTATGCTGAAGGCTATTCACAGCTTCCAGCACTCCAGTCCATCTACATCCCTGAGGGATGTCAGGATTGTGGTCTACGTGAAGGACAAGAAGACTGTCCAGGTAAACCACTAAAAACAAGCTTATACTAACTGGTGAATCATGCTTCATCAACTAACACGTCTTAAACATTTTTTTTTAAAAAGCATATTCTCATCTTGCCAGTGTGCTTTGATTTTAAGTGCTGTATTTTTGCTACTGCATCTACATGTACTATTCATTGGTTGTCTGGTGCAGGTTTTCCAAAAAGAATGCAGCTCTTTTACTGCTCAATCAGGCAAAGGTTCAAGCAGCCGACAGGACCGAAAGTTCAGTGAAAGCATCGCTTTTGAAGGTATACAGACTTCATGATTTGGCATTGTACTTTTTTTAATATGACAAAATCACCAAGAAGCAATACAGAAAACATTTTTTTTTAGAATGTTCATGGTCCATCTCACAGATTGCGTTAAACTACCAAGACTTTTCTCGTTTGTCCCTGGACCCAAGCATGCGGTGAAAGACTGACTATATGCCAGAGGTCTTTCCTATATTCTGCATCAATTTGATGGAATGCTCTCATAGAGGGCATTAAGAAGGCAGATTCTGTTAACACTTTTCATTAAAATCTGAAGAAATATCTTTTTTCTTCCTGCTAAAGTTTAATGTTTAAATCGTCTATGGGGCAGTCATTGTAAGGACTGTATGAAAGTGAGTTGTCTGGTCTGTTTACAAAGGATGTATAGATATAAAAGTGTTGTAAAATTAGATACTAACCCCTAGGCCTTGTCTATCCTATCCTATCCTGTCCCGTAACCCGGAGGTCGTAGGGGTGTAATGTTTGGAGTACTGTTGGTGGTGCGTGAATCGTGGATGTCAAGCATACAATGAGTAAACAACACTGATTGATGTGTTCAGACTGATTTTGTATTCATACAGAAATATGGGTTGATGATGATCGCCATGTTGGTAGCCAGCCTCTAGCGATAACTCTAGCATCGCGTAAGTGCCGCAATTAGTGAGAAGTTAGTTCCCTTGTACATATATTTATTAATATGAAACTTAACACATTACAAGGGGCACCACAGATGATCGTTTAACCAGCATACTCCATCTTTTTCTATCCTCAGCAGCCCTGATGGCTTCGCTCAGTGTCAAACCAGTCCATTCTCGAATGTTGTCCTCCCACCTCTTTTTCGGTCTCCCTCTTTTTCTACCTCCTTGCACTGTGCCTTGCAGAATGGTTTTTGCAAGGCCTGATGATCTGGTGACGTGGCCATACCATCAGAGTTTCTGTTTCTTCACCACTGTGAGCAGGTCATCGTGTTGAGCAATGGCTGTCGGACTTCGTCGTTGGTGATGTGTTGGGTATAGGAAATGCCCAGAAGTCTTCTGTAGCACCTCATCTCCATGCTTTGTATTCTTTGTTGGAGATCTGCTGTGAGGGTCCATGCTTCGCAAGCATATAGGAAGATGGAGATGACAAGGGAGTGCAGCAGTCTTACTTTGGAATGTAGACTGATGGTCCTGTCTTTCCAAATGGGCTTTAACCTTGTCAGGGCAGCAGTTGTTTGTGCGATCCTGGAGAGGACTTCCTGTCGGGACCCATTGTCTGACACAATGGCTCCCAAATATTTGAAGCTATGCACTGTGTCGAGGGATTGGCCTTGGACTTTGATGTCCGTGTTGATGCCATTGGTGTTGTTGGTCATCATTTTGGTCTTCTCTGCACTTATTTCCATTCCATAAGCTCTGGAGGTGGTGTCAAGCCTCTGTACCAGCTGTTCAAGTTCTTTAGGCCTTGTATGCCTGTGTATATGCATGTATGTCTAACTCCCTCTCACCATGCAGGTCTGCGGTCATTTCCTGGTGTGTGGAAATATTTAGGAGCTATACAAGTAATTCTATCAAGAATTCGTTTATTTATAATTGGTAAAATGTATTTCATAAACGAGTTTAAGGTTTGTAGTCTTTAGTGTTAAAATCATGTCAAGGGTTAAAATCATGTCAATGTAAGCTTTATATTAATGCTTGTATGTTTAAACAAATTTTCAAGTAGTCCATAGAGACATGTAAGGGATCATTTTTTTAAAATATTGTTTTCTCTCATGTTTTGATTGCCACCACCACTCCAGCCAGGGCAGATTTTCGCTTTGCTAATCTCTCACTTGGAGTTTACCAAGGCAACATTTGGGAGGAGGAAGTTGATGTGGTGGTAGATGTTAAAAAGAAGCCATCTGAAAGTAAGTTCACACTGGATTTTTGCAAATAAACGAAGGGGAGGGGGGAGGGGATGAGGGAAAATTGGTCAAGCAAAACAAAACTGTGTAAACTCTCAAATTGGAATCGAGAAATATATAATCTGTTATGTGAAAATGCTTTTGGACCCTGTATTCATGTTGCACGAAGTGTGATTATCCTGGTGCTTGAACCATGGAGCGTGCCCTTAAGTTGAGAAAAAAGCGATGATTTCATCCCAGACTTTTTGTTGTTTCAGTTTATAAAAGGCAGTACAGATTGCTGTTTAGCTTCCTCCCAATGATAGATTGAGAAACGCTTACCAGTAGCATGTGACCTGTCGTTTGCATATTTATTTTAATTTCCCAAGAGAGACTGATGTGTTCATTTTCTGTTTGCAGGCACTGACCTTGAAAACAGATGTGGGAAACCACTAGAAGCTGTCCTGAAAGAAAAAGGTTATCACCTCACACGTCTTAACCATTTTCACAATCAAGGCTTCTGTTCATCTTTATCAACTTCCAGACGTCCGTTTCTTGAGTGCTATCTCAATCATTTTCTTGTTCTTTGATGCAGTCATCATCCTCATCTTCACCAGCTCTTAACTTTTAAATATATAAACATTTCTGCATTGTGCTTTTTGGTTAACTTTGTCTGCAGAGGAGGAACTTCAGGACCAAGGTGTAGCAGTGACGCCTTCTTTCAAACTGAAATGCAAGAACATCATGCATTTGAACCTCAACAAATTCCAAAATAACTTGGAGGGGGCCATTGAGTGTTGTCTGGAGAAAGCTGAATCCCTGCTCAATGTCAAGACTGTAGCCTTCACAGAAGATATCATTGTTCAAGGTCTCAACAAATTTCATGTTTGATCAATTGATTTATTTATTCATGCTTTGATTATCGATATAGGTAAATATACATACATATACATAGCTGCTAATATTACTATCTGCTTGGTGTGTAAATAGTTTCACTTGATAAGTTCCCCAGCCAACTTTTGAATGTGTAAAATACCATTTTCCTGTTGCTGTTGTTTGTGATTCTCGTTTACATTTTGGTTTTCAGTTAGTCTATACAAAGAACGACTCTAATATACATGGAAATAAGAAGCACATTGGTCTGTGCTTGTTAGTGTGCCGCTTGTACATGTTTTAATGTATTTATTAAAACAAGAGTACACTAAAACACAGAATAGGATGAAACTTGTTGCCTTTTTTTTAATCCCTGGACATGAAAAATTTTAAAATATTTTGAGCACAAAATATGAGTTCCTTTAGTTTTTAGGATCTAGTCAAGTCAGGTCAACCTCAAAGAACAACTATATATATACCTATCTCTCTCTCTGTATACATATAGAGAGAGATAGGTCTATCTATCTATCTATCTATCTATCTATCTATCTATCTATCTATCTATCTATCTATCTATCTATCTATCTATCTATCTATCTATCTATAGATCTATAAAATAGAAATTGTTTCACTAGGTCTACAGATTGAAGACTTTGCCAACAGTCTTCTCAATGCAGTGGAAATGTTCAGTAATAAAACACCTGTTGAAGTACAAGAGATTCGACTGCTGATCACTACCACAGGCCAGGTCCAGAAATTACACAATGCTTTGCGTAAAGCTTACCTCAGGGAACCTCAAGATACAACATTTGCTGCCAAGTTGTTTAAAGGTTACATGAATAATAAGTATTTACAGAGGGAAAGAGAGAGAGAGAGAGAGAGAGAGAGAGAGAGAGAGAGAGAGAGAGAGAGAGAGAGAGAGAGAGAGAGAGAGAGAGATGGGGGGAGGGAAGAGAGGCGATCAGATAATTTACATAACAAGGGTAGAAGAGTATAAGCACTGCAGGGTGTTCTTGTTATTAAGTTATAACAACAACATAATGTAATAATCTGTGCACACAAACCCATTTACACTTAAGCACGCACATACACACACACATTTAAAACTATGAATGTTAGTAACGTAGGACTCCCAACTAATTTGCTAATTAACTATTTGTAATCTGTTGTAAAAGATGTCTAAAGAATGTGTATTTAGCGACTGCACTGTGGATAACTTCTGGAATGTTATTCCTTAAAAAGAGAGAGAGGACATTAAATGTTTGCCTTAATTGAATCTATACCATAATTGATCAGAATTTAAAATTTCCTATCAACAAAACATTTTACTTGTTATCAAACACACAATATATTATTATTATTGTTAAAACACACTATACTACACAGAGAATGCCTGATTTTTTATAATTGCAGGCCTCTTCTTCCGAAGAACACCCATGCATGAACTTGAGATTGGAACCCAGGATGCCCCAAAACAGGCCTCACCAACAACTGTGGTTTTGTATGTATACAGCGAGCACAAGGAAGAAGCTCTCCGTGCCTTGAGTATGCTGGAAAACATGTGTACCAAAGTATTCCCCACTGTTACATTGAATGAGGAATCACTCGCAACAATGGCACCCTCTATGGTGAGCATATTTGAATTCTCGTTTGCCTTTTTGTAAAGTTAAGATGACATTTTCACTAAAAAAAACACACGTATAGCGCACCCTCGTCTCTAAAATAGTTTACTCACACACAAGCATACACAAACACATAGACAAACACTAAAATTACAAATGCCTTTATTTCCATTAAAGGTAAAACAAACAAAGATCTGAAAATAACTTGTACTGAATAGATCTCAGCCTAACAGATTTGGTAAAATTACAAACTACATTTTTCCCTTACTGTCCAGATTGAGAAGATCCAAAAAGCTGGCAGAGCTCATGATGTGGAAGTGACCATCAAAAAAAGCGAGAAGGTGATAATATTGCACGGCTACAACTTGGACATCATCAAAGTACAAGGCTCTATCAAAGACCTGATCAACAAAGCGGAACAGATGAGACATCAACGGACTACCGAAGATTTGATTGCAAAGATGGTACAGTGGTCTTTTTTGGAGGTAAGACAAACATGATTTTGGACGCTATCGAAAAAGAAAAACTTTCTAATTAATTTTAAGTTCATAAAGGTGATGGCTTACAGAATGTATCTGTTATATTTAATTATTTTCATATGAATCTGCTAACAGTCTGCAGTAGACATTAAAAGTTTTCCATCCTAAATAATGGTAATTATTTGAACAGTTCCAGTGAACATTGATATTTACATTAACTTGTGGCAAAAAGACTATGATTTTATCCACACAAGTCAATCCATACCGTTATATCGGAATTGTACTAGAGAAATGTGATAAGTTCTCCGATTGTACTTTACTCATATTGCAACCTGATAGCTACCTGGTGCCTTCTAAAGAGAAATCAGTGAGAATTAAGCACTGATTCAAAATGACTATACATGGTGCCCCAACGACCTTCGAGTTATTGGATAAGATAGGATAAGCAAAATGACTATGCAGCAGTGTCTGTTGTCCCTGTAGTTCAGGGCGAGACAAAGGACTCAAAAGGGTTCATTATTCCCTGATTTATCCGTATAAAATGTTATAATCAATTAATAATAATAAAAATATATATTTTGACTTTCCTGCTAACAGGTAACATACACAGGGCACTGTCCGAAGGAATACGAGAAACCACAAAACAGGATCATCGAGGAAGCTTTTCAGCAAAAGGAAAAGTCTGTTAAACTCGTGGATGCCAAAGGAGACATCTACATCGTAGACTTTGAGCAGATGATGGAATACCCAGAAAGCAACAAATCGGACACTGTACATGTCATTCGAAGGGAAAAAATTGGTATGTTGCAGCCTAGCTTACAGAAATATAAGACTTAAGCTACCCTAGTCAAATATAGTAAGCTTATGTTTAAAAATAACTAGCAGCAACAACAAGATTATGTATACTCCTGTCATAATAAAGGAATCAAGGATTATCACTGCCTAAATAGCCATTCTACATATTGTATAGGCTCTGGAAATAAATCATCAATCATCAAGGAATATTCATGTGTATTTCCAACAACGTAAACAAGGTAGGCCATATTTATGCCAGTATGAGGAAATACAGGCAGTTCTATCTCTTAATCATAGTTTCTAAAACTTTGGTCATCAGTAGTTGTTCTATGGGGAATGAGGAATGGTGGAGGAAGGGAGGAGGGGAAACAGGAAGAGAGAATAAATTGACTGGTGGAACTGGGCATGTTGCATGATTGTTGATGACAGGCATGGAAGACTCAAGCAGCGTACTGCCTGCAAACTGGATGCAACATGAAGAAAATCTTAAGCTAGTTCAGCTGAGGCCATCGGACAAAGAATACAAAGAAGTGGAGCAGAACTTACAGCAGACCTTGAACACAGATCTGAAATTTCTTCCCACTTCAGACATTTCTCGCATAAATGTTACCATCGTGTCGGTAAGTCAAAATAAAGGTCCACAAACACCGCCTTCATTATACAGTAAACGGACACTCAGCATTTTATATTTGTCTAATACATAAAACAATACTTAGACACAATACATTTTAGTTCTTAAACCGGTGTAATTTTTGATTAATTTGAACTTGTTTTTTCCCCCAGATTGACCGAATTCAAAACAAACTGCAAATGAAGCACTATTTGTCTAAAAAGGCGTATTTGGAAAAACAGAACCCCAAAGGAACACAAAACGAAAGGACCTTGTGGCATGGTACATCCTCAGATGCCACGCAAAGCATCAATCAAGATGGATTCAACAGAAGTTACTGTGGAAAAAATGGCAAGTTTGCATTAATTTATGGCACACAAAAAAGATTGGAGGAAATATACATTACATGATTATTGCTTTAGGTCCAGCAGATTCTTCAGAGCCAAATCAGGACCAGACAACCCCTGATCCGCATAAAAGATCTGCTGAAACAACCCTAGTGATGAAACTGAAAGCTCTCCACCAGCCAGTCACTTTACAATAAAGACATCCCACGCAGGGGACGCTGAGATTATACTCTAATTTATCGAACCCCCGTTTACAAAAATAAAATAGAATACAAACATCATTATAAATTATCAACAAAACACATACATATGCCTACATTGCTAAATAATAATATCATAGGAAGCCCTAGTGACCACCTGGCAGAAAGCATACAATATTCCCAAGCTGATCCAACAGACCTCATACACAAATAAGGAATCTTGTCCCGGAAGATTTTTCAAGAAAAAAGGTAGGTGACTGGTCTAGCGAAGAAGAAGATTGTATAGCAGATTGATAGAACAGAGCAGGACTGAGAAAGAGCAAATAAGAAAGACAGTAAAAGTGGGAATTTAAAGCACTAAATTTCCAGAAAGTGGGGATACTATTTATACTGAAACCCCCGGCACCCCAACGTGGTGACAGCAAAACAGCATGCACATATCCAGTGGAAAACAGCGAGAGTGGGAAAGTTCATGAGAATATCACAGTCACTATGATCACCTAGACACTGTTCACCATAGTTTTGAGTTGCTATCATCTCAAATATGCATTCAAGCCATGCCTGATGATCCTCAATTTAAGATACTAACATTGTTTAACGGAGTATAAGTTTACGAATACTTATGGAACGTTAAGCCACAATAGTCGACAGAAATGTCTTCTCTTAAAGATAACATCTTCTTTTAAATGTTGCAGCAACCGCCTTTGGCCAAGGAGTGTATTTTGCAGTGAACTCTAGCTACTCTGCACAACCAACCTACTCCCCAGCAGAAGCTGGCACTGACAAGTGCTACATGTATCAGTGCAAAGTGCTGAGTGGCTGCACAGGTAGACTATACAACTTATCACTGTTCAGTATAATATTAGTTCACACGATCACATTGCAATTGCATCTCATAGACATTTCTCACATCCTCATTTTAACACTTGGCCTTTGAAATGCTCGACTTACCGCACTGCAAGCTTTCCATTTCAAACAATTAACCTATCAATGTTTTGATTAAATTTTCTTTAAAATGGTGCAAGCTTCTGCACCAATTATACTATTAATACAAAAATGCTGTAGCAAAACTTGGTTGTGTTATTCGATCAGCCCAGTTGTATTTTCCCTTTAAACTAGCACAATGATTATTGTGAAGCTGTAAATATGCATTCCTACCACAAAAATAAATTGCCTTTGTTGATGTGTTTTGATAGCAATAGCAAGAGATGTGCAAGTTATAAATCAATGTATTATTATTGTTATTATATACTGTCCTTATTTGTACTAATATCAAATGAAAAATACCTCCACTTTGTGACAGTTGAAGGTGACTTCAGTATGAGGTACCTTCCAAAACGCACGGGTGAAATACGCTATGACTCTGCCACAGACAATGAAAGAAAGCCAACCATGTTCATCATTTTCAGCGACACTCAAGCGTATCCTGAATACCTGATCACGTTCACAAGAAAAGTTACCTTCAACAAGAAAAAATTAATGAAATAGGCAAGTTACTATGGAATCACCAATGGGTAAGTGATAGAAAAAGTTAAAATCAAGGAGATTTGGACAAATCTATCCAGCACATCCATTCTCAAACAAAAGAAATCATAATAATAACGTGTAATTATTATCAACTAAACTATTATTATTACTTATTATTATTATTATTATTAATGATCATAGTGCAGTTTATGGATACAAACATATGATACAAGAATTTGTAAAAACTATGTTGCCTGACCAGAGAACAGTTTTTTATATTTAATATTTATGCTTTTATTTTGAATGTTGTTGTCTAATTCATGAATTATAAGTAGAAATCAATTGAAAGTAGAATTTAATCTAAAGCACATTAAAAAATCAGTGTTTAATATTGACGTATTTACTGGGGTTTTTCCCAGTGTTTTTCCCCCCCTAATTTTTACATGAAATTGTGATCCTTTTAAAAATATTACCTGCTCTTAAAATGTGGTTCATAAATTTAGCTTACGAATAATGGCAGCCAGTTTTATTCACTTTATTTTATTATAAGTGTGGTAGAGTCAGCGATATTTTCATTTACTGCTGGTTGTGACTGAATTTGTCAGACTTTGATAATAGGTATTCTTTTTAATTTAGTTTTCCTTATTGTTTATCAGATTTTAGGGTATTTATATTTGGATGTAAATAAGTTGTAGGTTAACGTTATGAAGGTTCAACTTGTTTGTTTCTAGAACATTTGTTATTATTCTGTTTAACTTATTATGTTATTTATTGAGCATTAATCATTTTAGAATGTTGTCATTTAATAATTTCAATTCTAGTGTTTTGTGCCTGCAATAGCTGTGTCATATTGTTCTTTTTGTGACGAAAATCATGATTGGTTCTGACATAATTTTTTGCGTCCGTTTTGACCACAAGGATCCATCTTTGTATGCATGGGAGTGGTTCTTCGCTCTGTTAGGAAAACCAACGGAGAGGACAATAGAGAATTACATAGAGAACCAATGTTTATTCCTCTTCCTTCCTCACCTCTTCCGCCACTGCACACACCCAAACCCAAGAGGGGTATTTTCCCATACCCAACCCGTTTACATAATACCTCTGCGAAAGACAGGAGATGTCAGGATTTTAAGTAAATATGTTATTTAAAAATAAAATCAGACAGGCAGGCATAATATTTTACATTAGTTAACAAAAATTTCTAGCTCAAAACTTGTTGCTAGAGGGAGAAAAGAAATAAAATATTATTTGCACAATAACCAGATATTGAATATGTACATACAATATAAATGTTGACTTGCTCATTTACTTGAAGGAAAAAAAATATTTATTTTGTTATTGTATTCCAATGAGTAACAAAATGCTTTTCAAATTAATTTTATCCGTTTATTTATGTATTATGTCTGTTTTTGTACAATGATGGTAGTAATGTGAGTTTTATTATAAAGATATATGCAGTTGGTTCTAACAAAGTAACATGGCGACGTATACTTAACACACAACACATTACATGATTAAACATTTACCATAATTCCCTGCGTAAAGGGCAACACAGAGCATAATCCACATATATTTGTAACACATTTTTCATTTGTTTAGAGATAAGGTGAATCTTCCGGGTCGCTTCTAAGACTACTTCGAGGAAAAAAGCACGTTTATTGTTGTTTGTATTTAATGAATTTGTAAAAATTCTGAAAAGCCGGAGTTCCTCACCCAAATCAGCTGATATTTGTACTTATCAAGTGATTTTGAACATTTGATACATTGGAAACGCATGTGAAATCGGTAATTCCATCTGGATTTTTGCTGTTTTAGTTGCTTTCAGTTTTCTCTTGTTGTTCATTTCAGCAGTTGGTCATTCTGTTTTGTTTCTATTTTGCGCACTGGCAGGGCACCATAAACTGATAAGCACAAGCGTCGGAGTTAAATAACAACTTGTAGGCCAGAAATTACGGTAATGTTTTTCATGGATTTCAGACATGTATACCCTAATTATTTACCTTGTACTCTGATGCACCAAACTACATACTCTGAAATAAAAATTGTGTACACATAAATTGTTGTGTTCATACAACTCTTACTATTTATTTCTCGGTTGTTCTTGCCATAATAATCATTTATGATTTTGACAACTTTTTTACCCCTCATCTTCTAGATTTGTGGTTAATACTTTTCTTCTATGCAAACAAAATTTTGGGTAGTCTTCTTTCCGAATAATTGCTGGGTATCCTCATTAGATGTCCTCATGGTTACGTTTGTGTTTTAGCATATCCATTCAAAGTGCTGTACACACTGTCCAAACATTAATCATATTCATTAAGTAATAACATAGCAGTTGTTTATGTTGAATGATATCTACTTTTTATCCTATCCCCAAACTCGAAAGTCGTTGCGGCACCAAAGATGATCGTTTAACCAGCGTACTCCTTTTTTTTTTTTATGTCCTCAGCAACCCTCATGGCTTTGCTCAGTGTCAAGCCAGTGCATTCTCGAATGTTGTTCTCCCACATCTTTTTCTGTCTCTATCTGCTGCTGCCTACTTGCACCGTGCCTTTCAGGATGGTCTTTGCAAGGCCTGATGCTCTGGTGACGTGGCCATAACATCGGAGTTTCAGTTTTTTCACCACTGCCAGTATGTCATTGTGTTGTTCAATGGCTTGTGTGATGATCTGTCGAACTTCGTCGTTGGTGATGCATGTTGGGTATAGGAAATCCCCAGAAGTCTGTCGCACCTCATCTCCATGCTTTGTATTCTTCATAGTAGATCTGCTGCAAGGGTCCTACAGTCCATGTTTAGCAAGGATAATGGAAGATGGAGATGACAAGGGAGAGCAACAGCCTTACCTTGAATTGTATTTCAACCTTGTCAGGGCAGCAATTGTTTGTGCAATCCTGGAAAGGACTTCTTGTCAGGACCCATTGTCTGATACAATGGCTCCTAAATATTGGAAGCTGTGCACCATGTTGAGGGATTGGCCTTGGACTTCGCTGTCCCTGTTGATGCCATTAGTGTTGTTGGTCATCATTTTGGTATTCTCTGCACTTATTTCCATTCCAAAGGCTCTGGAGGTGGTGTCAAGCCTCTATACAAGCTATTCACCTTCTTGTTCCTCTCCAGCCAATCCATCAATGTCATCAGCAAAACGGAGGTTGGAGATTGCTCTAACCCCTATGCTGACTTTTCCTTCATGATCTGCAAAGGCATCTGACCTAATGCACTCCAGAAAGATGTTGAAGAGTGTTGGGGAGAATAGGCATCTTTGATGCATGCCAATTGTTGTTCTGAACCAGTTCCCGATGGAGCTGTTGTGGAGGACTGCACTGGTGGCCTTGTCATAAAGGCGTTTGTTAACTTTATTAATGTTAGGGTTGATGTGTACACTCTTATGGTTGCCCACAGAGCTGCATGCTAGACTCGGGCAAACGCTTCCTTGAAGTCTCTCAGATTATTCTGAGGTTGAAATTCTGCTCAGTGGTACTTCCCCAGGCCCTGAATCCTGCTTGTTTTTCAGCTATGATTTCTTCAGCTTGGGGTTTCAACCTGTTGAGTATTATTTTCAGGAGGACCTTACTGGGATGGCTGATGAGGCTGATGGTGCGGTAATTTTCACACTTTTGAAGGTTACTTTTTTTAGGAAGAGTGATGACAAGTGACTGGGTCCATGGTATAGGCCACTCCCCACTCTGCCAGATCTTGTTACAAATAATGTTGAGGGCGTCAATCATCGTTTCTTCTCCTGCTTGAAGCAATTCTGCGGGTATGATGTCCACTCCTGCTGACTTCCCCTTCTTCAGCGATTGCACTGCTGCCACAACTTCTCGGAGAATTGGGAGGATTTCTTCTTCTTCTCTGTTCTGGGGACATGCTAAAACCGATGGGTCTCTGTTTGGTGTGTGGTTGCAAAGCTCAGAGCAGTACTCTGTTCATCTATCTCTTGTTCTTCTATAAGGCATATGCCAGACTTGCTTTGGATAGTGGAGACCTAGGGCTGTTTAACTGGTGTCAGCCGCTTCACTGTCTGCTTGCTGTTGTTCTTGTTCAGACTTCTCTATTTCCTAGCATTGATCCTCCAGTTCTCCTTTGCTGAGCGCATGCCGTTTCAAATGTCATTCTTGATTTTTCGGTAGGCATCAGCTACCTGTGAAGTGTTCTTCCCTTCATTTGTTACACAGGTCCAAACGTTCAGGTGTGATACATGGTTTCTTCTTTGGGCGGTGCTTTCCAAGGATTGGTGGTGGCGGCTCCTGTCACAGCTGAGTTGAAGGTGGTGGTCGTGGTGTTGGCATCTACTTCACCAGCCCCCAAAATGAGCAGTGGTGCAAATTTCCCTCCAATTGTGGCCTGAAATAGTTCTGCCACATCCGGGTTTCGCAGTTTGTCCAGGTCGAACTTCAGTCTAGTGCACTTTGCTGTATTTACTCTCTTCAAGTGAAGCCGGAAAGACATCACAATATTTTGGTCACTTCCGATGTCTTCTCCTGGAAAAGTGCGTGTCCTGATGATGTTGACGCTTGATCTGAAGTGCTTCTTGACCATGATGTAGTCAATATGAGACTAAGCCAGGTCCATAGACTGGATTTTTTGTGGAGATCACGTCTGTTTGCCAGTATCAGATTGTTGTATCTGGCAAACTCTTAAGAGTCTCAGACCTCTATCATTTGTGTCGTTGTTGCAATGGGGTCCACATGTGCCTCCCCAGTTGTGGTAAGCATTTTGGCCAACCTTGGCATTCCAGTCACCTTGAACTATAACTATTTCCTTCTTTGGCACTTGGTCAAGGCCAGTCTGCAGATGTTCATAGAAATCCTCAACTTTGGAAGAGATGACAAGCACGAACACGGCGTTGGATTCTTTGTCCACAAAGACATTCTAGCCACTGTCATGGGCTGCTGCCCAGTCTCCAGTAGACTCATTACAATCCGTTTGAGGGTAGCCTTTTTCAACATCAACATCATCCAGGCTTATGCCCCAACATTAGACTATGATGGCAGCATGATCTTTAGCAATTGTAAAGGAAAACAACGTATTTCTGAATGAGCTGATCGAGTTTTAGCAACTTCCACCAAAGTTATTAACTAAAAGAACAGAAATGACTTATCTGTATACAATTATTAATAACACATACTGGCGCTCTAATTGTGCCTCTTTTAATAGCATGCATGTGCTTGAGGAAAAAGACACCCAGTCCAGGGATACCAGCAAAACCAATCGATCCCATGTATCTCATGGCTTATTTAATCAAACATTTAAAGATCATGCAATAAAATGTAAACAGATCATTGGTGGAGACTTGTGTACTGAAAAAACAAAATCATTGCTATCATGACATAAAAATTCAGTTAGTCTTAAATAAAATATTTATTAAAAAAATACAAACGCTTCAAACAGTTGTTAAAACAAAATAAACTAAACCAAAATATTCAAACAACACACCTAAATGTTCAAATTCTGACAAAGTGAAACAAAAAACACAAATGCCAAAATGTAAGAAAATAAAGTACTACTAAATGCACACAGAAACGTTACAATTCTGAGATTGTAAAAACCTAGGAAAAATCAACACAACACTCAACAGCAAGTTCTTTTAAAAGCGAAAGAAACAAAATGAATCAATTAGCTTCATTCAGGAGAAATTAACATCTCAACATTCTACAATATGATGGCAAAACAGGCCAAGTAACATACACACATTTGACATGGAGACACACAATACTGGAACTAAACTATGCTGTATGACAGTATAAATAGTGCTTTTAGCACCTGATGATTGATGGAAGTTTTTTAAATTTCCTTTTCATTGAAAAGAAAACTGCATTGCAGAAAGTGTTTGGATAGGCAGCATACAACGTGAAGTTCTGCTGTGTAAACTTCAGAAGGAAAAAAAAGAATGATATGGGAAAGTCAATCATGACTTGTTTCTGATCACTTAAATTAATATTATCATATCCTTCATTTAAGTGGAAATGAAATAATCAGGAATAAGAGACAGTTAAGATATGCTACATCATAAAAATCCCACAGGAAACGGATTGGGATCTGTGGTGGTCAGGAAAAAACAAAAACCCTGATGCCACTTTTTTTTTCAAAACATTAATGAGCACACAAATACACCCATGAAGAAGTATTAAATATCACCAACATAAACTATATAAAATTGTAACTAAAGATGAACTCACTTGGAAGTAATTATAGTAGTAATGTTACCACACTGTACAAACATATTCTCGTCATATTCAGTTCAGGATTAGTTAGTTATTCATTGCTTACAGGGTCCAAGGGACTGCAAAAAGCCGAATCAGGACCACAAAATCAAGACCACAACTTGGCTGAAAGAGGACTCGCCCCTGATCCGCATACAACAGGGGTGAGATTTAGCGGTCGCCCGGTCGCCCGAGGCGACTTAAAACCGGCTCGGGCGACCTCACTTTATAGTTGAGCCAGCCCGCCTGGCGACCTAAAAAAAAAAAAAAAACTACTTGCAGACTTTTAGAAGCTCGGTCCGAAGCGAGAGCGTTTTTAGGTCACTGTTTGTCTGCTACGAGTATGAAGCATACGCGAGGGTTATTTCCCTTTGCCTACTTCCCTTTTGCGCCAAGCGCGCTGTCTGCTTTGTTTGTGAAAAAAACACTGCTACAAATTACGTGTATTGTCAAGGTGACGGTTGTTGATCCGAAAATGTGGAACTTTATTTCTGGGGTCAACGAACCCCCGCCAAAGAAGGCGAATTCTAGTTCGGAGAAGAAAGAGCGTCACAAAGAGTATGAATCGAAGAGAAAAAGACATTTTCAGACTGCATGGCTGAAACGTTCAGATGGCGAAGATCGATCTTGGCTCATTTTCGATAAAGAAGTTGGTGTAATGCACTGTACACATTGCCGTAAATACGCGATTGTCGGGCTGCCTAAAAACCATGCGGGCTACCTCACTTTACTTCCTAGCTAGCCCGGCGGGCTAGTTAGTCTCCTGGGTTAAATCTCACCCCTGATACAAGATCTGCTGAAACAACTGTAATGCTAACACTAAAGGCACTCCACCAGCTGGTCACTTTACAATAAAGGCATCCCACTCATGGGACACCGAGTCTTTACTATGGGAGGCGAGATATAGCAAACGTGCTCGCATTTGTGCGCAAATGCGCGCGCGGTTGCTACGCCCGTTGCTATGAGGGTTTTGCTGAAAACTGTCAACGGAAAGGAACTGAAAATGAACACATGTTTTTTTGTAGATCTCCGACCTAGATATTTTGTATTTATCCGCATTAGTTTGATGTTAAATATTTACGTAGAATATAATTTAAATAACTGTCTCAATATGTTTAAAGATAGCTTTTATTTACAAATATTATTAAAGTATTAGTAATTAATATGTAAATATATAGTAGTGCTAGTTTTCACCAATTATTACAAATATTATTAATAATAAATGCTAGAAATATTTAATTTGTGCACGTCTCAAATTCTTTCACAGACACATTCTTTTCCGGGTATAATTTTTACGTGTATGGAGCGGAATATAGCAAATGCGAGCGCACGCGTTTGCTATATCTCACCTCTCATACTATACTCTAATTTACCGAACCCCCGTGTACAAAAACAAAATAAAATACAAACATCATTATAAAATGTCAACAAAACACATACATATACAATTCCTACATTGCTAAATAACAATATCATAGCAAGCCATAATGACCATTTGGTAGAAGGCGGGGAAGGGTGGTGAGAGTGGAGGATGAGGTGGTGGGGTTGTGGAGAGGTGGGGAAGGTCATACCTGTATGAAATTATAGATATAGAGAAATGGACCACACTACTAGCAGAGACCATGGATACCTGTATTCCTCCTGCCCCTCAAGAGTCAAGAGACTCCTCAATGCCCACTTTGCTGCTTTAAAATACATCAATATATTAATTCCTTACCACTTGTTGACTTAGTCAAATTTGAGTGCAATAGTATATCAGCAATGAAGTATTGACAGAAGCGGATACAATGGATAATATCCTATGTACATATGTTGTTTCATTTCATACATCATGGCATGGTCATGGCAGAAGAGCGCAGGAAAAAGGAAGCATAAACTGTGCCATAAACGCAAGAGGGCCCATAACATAATTAGTCCATGAGAAAAATAATACAGTCAAGAATATACTCAAAAATGGATATGTCCATATGGTAAATAAAGTTTGTTCTCCGAGTTCAAAGCTAAATAAATAATCAGTTTGTCACATTTAAACCACACAAAAAAGAATGTTTCTGACCCGAAGGTTACGTGATTGCATTTTGTTAGGTGCAATTTACAAAATCATCATCCTACAATAGAAATCACTGGCTTCTGTAGTTGTAAGGCAACCAAAGCAGCATTCCTCACTAGGTAACTAACTCTAAAAAATACAGTTGCAAACCTAGCCTAGAAGATTACCTGCTCACATTTGTATTTACAATTATGATTTGGCATTTCAAAAAATCTTAATTATAGTATTACAAATATTTATACATCAAACATATTAACATTCAGATCATTAGATTTAAAGGAAAACCACAACATCATATACTAGCATGTTAATCTGACAGAACGCTACATATAATGCGTAGAATTTCGTAGGGTTGGCTAACAAATGCATTAAATTAGGACTACTTATCTAGTGTGTGTTCTTTGTCATACTTCCATTTCCAAGAAGAAGAAAAAATCATCAGATGTAGCAGCAAAAAAATAATATTTTTTAAAAACTAGCAAACCTGCAAGTTCATGATATGGAATTTCCAGATATGTGGATTAAAGACGGTATGGTGGACAGAAAGAAACCTACCATCCTTTATCCAAACACACTCATGTCTGCAGCACTCTTGAAACTCTGCTGCGGAGGATACAAAACACAAAATCTACATTTAATCTACCCTCTAACATCACAATACCAACTATTACCATATATTCAGTTTATAATGTCTGCCATGCAGAATATGTCTGTCAGTTCATGAGACAGATCATAGATCTCTGAAGGACACAGGCTATTTTCACACCTCTTCTAGATCATAAACATTACTATTTCAAATATTTCCTCTTTTAAAAAAACAACCTCTTGATTTGTATTTGTCAAACACTTTCTACCTACTTTCAGTCCTAATAATAGTTCATTTTTCCATATGTCAGTGGACAGCATACTTCTTCATGCCAGTTTCATTTATTACTCCAATATGCTGAAAAAAAAAGAATAAAAGAAAATCAGATATTGCAATGATACAAAATGCAAATATAGAAAGCAACAAAAGCAGCAATATTTGCAAATAGTTGGATCTTATTAATTTTACATAAACATTTTATTAAGCGCATAACTATTTCTGCACCAGAAGCATGATCACAGCACTGAGAGAAATACCTTCAATACAAATAGAGAATTGAAATGCATACTATGAGCAACATTATAATACTGTAATAACCCCTTCACATAGCAGGAAGACCTCACTATGCCCATCCACAACAACCCCACGATTCAAAAGCGTGACTAAACATGGCCTATCCTATCCTATCCCGCAACTTTAAAGTCGTTGGTGCACCACAGATGATCGTTTAACCAGCGTACTCCATCTTTCTCTGTCCTCAGCAACCCTCATGTCTTCACTAAGTATCAAGCCAGCCCATTCTAGAATGTTGTCCTCCCACTTCTTTTTCAGTCTCCATCTTCTTCTGCCTCCTTGCACTGGGCCTTGCAGAATGGTCTTTGCTGATACTCTGGTGACGTGGCCATACCATCGGAGTTTCTGTTTCTTTACCACTGTGAGCATGTCATTGTGTTGTCCAATGGCTTGTGTGATGGTCTGTTGGTGGTATAGGAAATGCCCAGAAGTCTTCTGTAGCACATCATCTCCATGCTTTGTATTCTTTGTTGTAGGTCTGTAGTGAGATCCATGTTTCACAAGAGTATAGGAAGACGGACATGACAAGGGAGAGCAGCAACCTTGCCTTGAAGTGTAGACTGATGGTCCTGTCTTTCCAAATGGGTTTCAGCCTTGTCAGGACAGTAGCTATTGTGCTAGCCTGGCGATGACTTCCTGTAGGGACCCATTGTCGATACAATTGCTCCTAAATATTTGTAGCTGTGCACTGCTTTGAGGATTGGCCTTGGACTTTAATGCCTGTGTTGATGTCATTGCTGCTGTTGGTGGCAGCAACGTAGAAAAAAAAGAAAACCAGCCTTCTGTGTGAACGCTACTATGATGCTACTGCGTTTTGCCCACACGTCCCCAAAACGACTTCTAGCATCTTAACTAAACTGTTATATCACGTGTCATGGTGATTACATTATATCTTGATACGTTCTTCCCCAACAGCATCATGATAAATGCCGTTGATGTTACATTTGTACTACCGTTTATTGCTAAAGTTTTGATTGGTTGATCAAGCCATATCCTTGTACATGGGCCCCATGACTTTACTACGATGACGCCATTGTCATCCCGATCCCACCATGCTGTCCCTATGATCTTAAAACACCGCGACCCCTAGGTCGAGAAGTATCCTGATTGTCCACTTTCTCTCAGAAAATTACTGTGCCAGAATCCCTATGGAATCACGACATTACCAAGCTCAACCACGTTTTGGCTGATTTTCATGATGGTAGTGCAGTCTTCGTCCTGTGTGATGGGGGTATAACATTATAACACTGAACAAACAATCCAGTAAATTTTAAATGGGCGTACACGTTCTCTCTTTACTTCTCTCTCTTATAAACACACAAGAAATTAACAAATATACATGCGCTCTTTTTCTCAAACAGTTCAACAATCAAGTTCACAAATAGATCTATTACCCTCAAAAGAATAAAGAATAAACACTTGGAAAAAGACACATTCAAAGAACACCATATTGGCGAGTTACTTTTGAGGAAGTTTGGAATACTAGCATATCTAAAGTCTCACCCTTAAGCACTCGCACGCACATACACATGCCCTTTAAAAAAAAACAAGACAGCGATATACTCACATTGAGATCTCTGAAGTATTCATTGTAGTCCAAAGCATAGCCTACCACAAAACGGTCTGGGATTTCAAAGCCAATATCTGAAAACGCAATATAAAAACATAAAATGATTCTACATTAATATCCACAATAATTATTTTGTGCAATATATTACTGTAGCCTATTATATTCAATGTCTTTGCTTCCATGCTGTATCATATAACAGGCAGACAACATAGAGATGGTTTTATTTCTCTGAATGCAGATTTCAACATTTCGTGTACCCTGGAATGCAAAACAAAATCTATAACCTGGGACTACAGTTAACCATCAATCTAAGCATTTGCATCATTTTAAACTACAGGCAAGCAACTTAATTTAATCCAACTAGGAAATCAGACTCACAGTCTGGTCTATATCCTGTGCTTTTGGCAGTCCTTTTCACTAATAAACTGAAAAAGAAACATGAAAAAAAATTATTCAAAATTGTCAAAACATGCAAATAAAACGGTGTCTCTGTCAATAGCCAATACCAACAGTAGGTACAGGCAGGCTATGTTTTGAACTGTAAGACAAAAGCTTCAGCAGCTGTTTTTCAGTTGCATTCCCACGAATGTTATGAAACAAATTGTGCATGCACTACCACATTATTTGTACTGCAAAAAAGTTGAAGTTTTACCCTTTTCAATGATGTATTTTATTTATTTATTTATTTATTTAATCGTTCTTATATAGCGCTTTTCCAGCTCAAGAGCTGCTCAAAGCGCTGGCCGATACAGGATCTAACTCAAGGCGCCCGAGACGCCCACCCGCAGCCTTTGGGCGCATGGTCTGACGCCCGGACAACTGAGCACAATCCTGGGCAGCCAGGGATGGGGGAGAAGGACCTAGGTGCATGCTGGGTGTTTTCTTGTCACCGGCACTCACCCGTCTAGGACATGAGCGTCAGGATCTTTAAAGTCCGTTATGATGGAATGTCTGCGATACAGACTAGACCTCGGTTTATACTCTCATCCGAAGGAGTAGGAAAACAGGAGTAAAGTGTCTTTCCCAGGGACACAACACAATGGCCCGGCCAGGGCTCGAACCCTGTTTGCTGTATGTTGAATGAGTGATCTTTGACAATTTTTTTAAAAAAGGCTCTGGGTGGTTATTTCTCGCTGTCAGCATACCTTGTCGAGTGATAAAAAAAAACACACGGTGTGTTCCCTGCGCTGGCTACGTCTCCCTATTCAATGTACACAGCTAAAAATAGCACAGAAAGAGAGTGCAGATAATTCCCTTCAAACTGATAATAATGTGGCCAGTAATTGAAAAAAAATAAGAGTCTAAATCACAAAAACACATTTTATGAGTCATTTTCGACCAAAAGCGCACAAATAACCATGCAAATCATATACTTTTTGAAAACGTTGATTTTCGCTCTTTCTAATGCCATGGTCTACACAGTATCCTTGTGACCTCAGCAGGGCCTCGTAGCTTTTGTATGAAACAGCCATTGGTTGTTCTTCTCAGTCTGTGTCAAAATGGCAGCGAACATGAATGAGTCTACCTGGGACATTTGAAGTCAGATTAGACGCGATTTTGGTAGAAAATCAAACATACTTCGATAGGATAGGACTTCGATGTATTTTTGCTGTAAATGTTGTTAGAAGGTAATATATAAACTGTGACAGCAATAGTTGCCCTAAAAATTTTGTATTTTTGACAATCAAGGTGCGGAGGGACTCTTGCCTTTGACCTGTTGAGAAAATTAATGGAAACATGGCATTGACGTGCCAGATGAAAAAGTTTACTACATGTTTTAATCAATAAATACAAGGACCATAAAATATCAAACGTGTCAATAAGTAGTTCAGACAACTGCTGATTTAATTATAGCGCTGGGTGTTCAACTTTTAATAAGATATCCGTTGCAAAAGTTTCATAAACAAATCTTCAATGGAGGTAATCCACCCGATAAACAGTACAGTGTCATTGGTGTGGGAAACTCCTATTACAGACTGAAAATGTTATTAAACTGAATGCAAATCAGCAAAAGTGAAGTTTACATAGTTTTTTACTCTTCTTACCCCAAAATAATGCATTTGGAAATGTTAGTAGTGTTGTTATAAATGTACACAGCCAAGATAAAGGCCCATATGAATAATATGATCTTCAAAACTGCCAATAATAAAAATAATAATTAGCCTTTGTAAGGCGCCTACCCTACAGATCTAGGCGCTAGAAACTAATGCAAAGAAGCTCTTGTACTTTGTTGCCTAAAGTAAAACTTGCTGAATAAACCAGTCAAGGTTGGAAACATGTCATTTGCAAATTGTGTGTGTGTGTGTGTGCGTGTGTGGGTGGAGGAAGGGCAAATGTTATTTCCTAATATATATAGGAATGTTGTCATGCTGCATTTCATTTTAAAAGGCTCTAAAAAACACACACAGAACACTTTGAATTTTGAAAATCGAACAATAATATTATGTTCTACAGCTATTTGAAGTTTACACAAATGATTGCTCTTATGGCCGCAGCTGAAATTTGCAGAAACTGCAACTTTTAGATCATGCCAGTGGTCAGGCTTATGGGTTTGATGGCCTCAAAAAAAAAAGAGTTAATGTACATAAACAATGCAACAAATTGTATTAATTTGAACATGTTTTATGGAAATGGTGGCTTCTTACAGCTTCTCAAAATCAGCTGGTCGTGAAATTTGACAAAATCGGCTGAATATTTACCGTAACTAAAGGTATGTATCTCTGGTTCTAGTAGAGATAGAAAGAAATAGTTTAGTTTTTTGTGTTTGTATTTTTGCCCTCTTTCATAATTTTATCATTTTAATTCCCTTCCCCTAAAATTTAATTTTGACCTGCCTGTACAGAGATGAGAATCCTAAAATGACAAAAAGGAGGAAAATTTCCAAAGTCTGTCGAGTGGCGAAGCAGGTACGCGATGCTAGGGGGGTCCGGGGGCATGCTCCCCCTGAAAATTTTTGAAAAGATGGTTAAAATCTATGCATTTTGAGCCTTATTTTATGGGGTCAGATCAGTTGTTTTTGTGGTACTAAAATGCTGTTGTTAGCTCTCCACAGTTCAACACATAGGCCTAATGAATTTATTTCAAACATCAGTTAAGCCTTGTATTAAACAAACATTCCTTTTGACTGCAGACAAGAATGGTTTAAATACCAATGACAAGACAAGGCTTTACCAATGCACATAATTACTGTCCAAAACAGAGTTGTACATTTATACATAGAATCAGTATGAAGCCTCGCTGACACTCTTACGGTCACACCAAACAATAAAATCATAAATACCTCGATTGACTGTTCAAACAAGGTTTACAATTTCAAGATAATGTCTTGGAAAAACCACAACAAGGAAAGCAGAAATACGGATGGTTTCAGGCAGTAGTTCCTAAAACAGTTCTGATGCTATAATCATATATATACATTATGAACAACTTCAGCCTTGAAGTCGTAGTCAGGCACTGAAGTCAGGCTGAAGTTTGCAATTACGTCATGCCCTAGGATTACAGTTCCTTGTGTATACAACATTCTCATGTTTTTTTGAAGAATTGTTAAAAGTATAAATAAAAACTGGCAGGTACCAACATGCTATACAGTCTGCACACACACAATTATTGAATGAACTATGTACATGTACATGTGCATGTATTTTATAACTGAAGCCAGGCAACTATCCAGTTCTTGCTTTCTTGGCTGGTGGCTTTTGACTTCTAATCTCACTTCTCTTCTTCACCAACACCTGAAGTCGGGCAGTCAGAGCTTTCTTATGAGCCAGTCTGGCTTGTTTCTCTGCCTCTGCATTCAACTCCACATTTCTTTCGATCTTTTTGTCCTTCAAACGAATTAAGACTGTTGAGTTCAACTTTTCTTCTAACCACTCAAAAAAGTTCCACTTGTTTTTTACACCACTGTAGATGTGGGTAGCAAGAGCCTTTTTTCCAGGATTTAGTTTTCGAAGCATTTTACAAGTCGCGCTTTGTTCTAGACAATGGCTGATCAACCACGTGATGTTTTGGCTGTTCCATCGTTCGCACTACAACTCAGCGTATGAGAAAGGGCTTCAAGCGCCTATTTGAGTGACGTCACTATCAGCGGGAGTGTCTGGGAACAGCCGGAAACGGGAGGCTTAGATACGCAACGTCACTTCCGTAATGCGATGGCTAGTATCTAAGAGAGCCCCACGTACGTTTACCAGGACACACGGAAGAAAGAAATCGGGTTATCTCGGCTTTTTACGGCAGCTTGGTGGATCGACGAAAACGAAGTGAGAACGAACCAAATGACAACAATCTGCATGGGAATAACGAGTGGAAATAAGCTGCGAGATCGAAAATCAACAACTCACCCTAATCATATACACTAAAATTTTCTCACCGGATTTAAACCGATCTCAAAAATGACCCTGGGACCTTCCGAAAGAGCGGATTTCCGCTAAAAAGCGGAAGATTTTCATCTCTGCTGTACCTACCAATAGAGGTGCCAATATCTAACAATAAATTGAAATAAATCACAAGCATTTGTTCATGACAATTTCTGTACCTTGCTACTTTGACACACTTTGGGTGTACAGCAGCCAGAATATTAAGCAGCTCCTGCATGGTTTTCCCTGTGTCGATGATGTCTTCCACAACCAGTACATTCTGCAACAAGCTGCAAATGCTAATTACCCTGCTAACTTCTACAAAATAAATCAATTTCTACTGATGTTAAATAAGTTAATACCAGAAATGGAAGGTATTCCAGAGAATCATAGCAGACATTTGACATCTGTGGAGGTGGGGGGGGGGGGAGACGGGGGGGAGACGGGGGGGGGGGGGGGGAAGACTTGCATTTATTGTAGCATCTTGCCTTACTGTGTGAAAGTCGCTCATCTAATGGATAGATCAAGCTACCCAGCAAATCCACATGTACAGCAATACTTGTGGTTATATTACCATAGCTAAAGCCACCCTGACTCACATATTACTGGAATAGCGAAACAAACTTCGAAACATGCAGAAATGACAACCGACAATTTGAAGGGTAGTGTCACCTGAAAACATGAAAGTGTGGATTCGGACATCAGGGCATATGAAAAAATGGCATTTGTCAGTAAACTGTGATTAGTTTAGGTACGATCAAGTAATGGTTTTACATTAATTTTCATCATCTCCATACTTGCTTTATCAACGTCTTGATTTATGGCTACAATGAAACAATCCTGTCTAGCTCTAACTTGTAATTTGTATTATTAGTATTCATTTATTTACAATGATAATTATCATACTCACAGTGACTATAAATATAACAGCAACTAACCTTTCCTTTCAAAGATTCAAGGTTGTCACCTCCAATGACTTCAATTGCCCCAGTGGATGTGTCATTCTGAAACAGAAGGTTGTAGGTAAAATAGCATATGATGTAGCACAACACATTTTTCTTCCTCATTGAGTCATTCTCACACAAACTTACATTTTAAAAATATACATTGATACTGTCACTGCATGTAATTTTACAAACAGTAAGAACATAAGAATACAAAAGGGCGTCCAATAAAGTCCATAAACATCATACAGTCTCAATGTATAAGAACCAAATTATTATTCATGCTAACTAACCATAGTAGCCAACATATATTTCTGTAAATGCTTCTAAACCAAAACATTCATAAACAAATAAATAAATGACACTTTATCTATGATTATAAGCACTAATGACAGATAAACACACATAAAAATAAATAAATAAATAAAACTTTATAAATACTGAACATTAATGTCTTCAGAGACTGTCTTTCAACCTCAAATCGACTGCTCAAATTTCAGACTAACAATCATAACTTCATCTCATAAATATATTTAATAAATTACATTGTTAGTCTAAAGAAAATGTGTGTACGAAAAGCTCAATAAAACCCACAATATTTTTGGACATGCAAACTGTACCTATAAAGTATCAAAGCTGTCTCAAAACAAAATGAAAAGCAAAACAGACAGGTATGCTGTTAGCTGGGATACAAGTAACTAAATAGAATACAGCTAAATATTTTGGTACTTCAAATGATCAGAAACTAGGTAACATGGAAAATGGTTTCCACTTATTAGCCAGCCAAGAGTTGGAAACGTATCTAATTTTGTGACTATAAAAAGCTGTTTCCCTAATGCCCATTAGAATGGAGAGAGCAAAAGTCCCACATCTCTAAAGCCATCACTAATATTCTATATACTAAAATTTACAATGCATGAACAGTATACATTTTCATTATACCAATTTTTTTTTCTTTTTCTAAAGCATCTACTCTTCACTTATTTTGCTTTAAATTCTGCCCCAATTCTAGTGATAAAATCAAACATTTATACTTAACGAAGCAAACACTACAAAATGCAGACTATATACTCTATCTTCTATTATACATAACAATGGACTACAAAATGCTTAGGATGTTTCACAAAACAAATTGAAATACAACCCAAAACTTTATTGTAGACCAAAACCGAGTAACCGATCTGTGAATCCTTCAGCGATTACAATTATTGAAGAGTATATTCATTTTGTACTTTTTTTATATTACTTGAATATTACTCATCTGAAATAATGTTAGTAACAACTGGTATTGATAATCATGAATAATTTAGTGAGTAATAAAAATAAAATCAACTCAATTTTTGGTCACTGACATTAGTTTGCGCAAAATGCAATATTAGCAACAACAAACGTGAGTGAGCAAAATAAAGGAATGGCTACGTGGGAACATTATGCCAGGTGATGACAAAAATGTCATGTGAAACAAGACCCTAACTGTTATGATCTGATGAAATGTTATGTTTTACTATTGTCCTTTAGTCAAAACCTTGTCACCAACTGCCTTTTAGGATCACAGAACCTGTCAAAATACAACTATGTGCAGACTTGTGTTTGAAAAAAAAAGTGAGTGTCGGAATCCCTTAAGCCCCTAAACCAAATATGCAACTGGCTTATCATAATTGGTGGCCATTTTACTGCTGCAGGAACATCAACACATTTTATTTTGATTAGCACAGGTTACTGGGTTTTAGTGCTTCTCTTAGATATGAATGAGCAGTGCACATTTTATTATTGTTGAAAAAGGCTGTACAAAGTCCAAATATAATGTGTCAGTCGCCACTGTTACTTGATCACACAATGCTTAACAAAAACAAAACTAAAATCCCATCCGCTAAAGAGCAGCAGTATAGTGGCCATACATTTATAGACATACAACTTCCCTTTTAGAAGATGGCCACATTTCATGCCAGCAGATTCAGAGTAAAGAAGACCAAATGAGCTCCTACAGTACACAACAAAAAATGATAAAAAGAAAACAAAAGAAGAAGAAAAAATAGAAATTACTCAGAAAACACTGCACAGTCCACACAACACAAACATCTGATCTGCCAGTGTGTGCATTTTGATAAGAGATAGCTAGCTACACAACACAAAAATCCACTTGTGTGTGCTTTTTGGATAAGGTAATGTCATGTGTCAAGCAATTCTGGAAATATTACATTATATATAAACTATTCAAAGAGTTTAAAGCTGAAGTAAAGTGTTTGGCTGCCCATCAACTAACAATGAGTACTATAAACTCTTTTTGTAATTTTTTGTTTGTCTTCTTTAAAACAATTAGTTATATTGAGTAGAAGCAGTCCTCAGATGATCTGATGTGTTTGGCGATATATATTTAATATAATGTTTTTTCCAAGATAAAGCAACAAAGTCTTGAGTGTATGAAAACTCACTGGAAAAGGTAAGCACTCATGCTAAGACATACATTTTCTTTCAGTGTACTAATTTTGTTTACCTGTGTATTTCCCTCATTCTGGTGAATAAAGAAACAATAGTACAGGCATGCTGTTAAAATGCTCCATTTAAAGTTTTAATAACAACAGTACTTGTTTATGTTCTAATCAAGAACAAAAAAATGTTGAGAAATAACATTTTCTTACATATGTGCGAAGAGAGAAGTGGCTAAAGAATGAAAGGGAGCGAGTTGAGAAAGAGGGATGGAGAAGATGAGAGATGCAGTCATTGCAAACAAATCAATGCAACTTTAAATTATAGAGAGCATGCTGACGATCTTATCAATATATCGATCAGCCACCTTGTAAATAATTCAACTCTCTGAATGTAATACCATCGGCAGAAAGACAAAAATCTCCTCTGACAAAAGTGTTCAATATGCCAAAAGCGTACACAATACAATGCAGTTTCAGCCTGATTCAGTGATTGTGTTACTATTAATATAAAAATAATAATAATAAAGGATGTCATCATACACTTTTTCTTCAATCAAACTCAAAGAAAATACCACCATTAGTACAGAAGGCGGAAGATAAATCAATTTTTATTGGTCAAATTTAGATTGACTGCATCCAATACCATTATTGAATGCAGGGAGAACCCCCCCTTCCCCCCTCCCTTCCCCTGTGACCTGAAAAGTCTCATACTTAAGTCGTGAACATAAACTTGTACTATACCTAAGTCACACAAGTTCTATTAATAAATTTATCTCATCCATTTCTCCTCCAATTACATACCTTTTCTCTGTCATACCCTCCCCCCCCCCCTAAGTAAATTAAGTTAAAGAAATAAATCACATTATAATAAAGTTATGAATAAAATAAACATATGTGCAAGTGCCAAAAGGTCGTGTTGTATAAGCAGTTTAATAAATTGTTTTTGATTACATAATAATTTGCATTTTTTGTAAGTCTTATGTATAGGCTTCAAGGAAATGTGCATGAAAAGATAACTCATTAAAGGAATTTTCACATAAAGCCATGTATGTGAAAAAAACTGACAACGTGACGGTTGTTACACTGACATCCTCAATCGCCCATAATTTAAAAGATGGAAGAAATGTGTACCTTAAAACTATTAAAATTAATAAAGCTTCCACAATTGAAAGAAAAAATAAGGAAAAAACCAAAGTGAATGAAATATCAAAAAGCAGTATATGAACATGATCATGTCAGATGTAACAACCATCACGCAAATCTTGTTTAATGTTTTCATGGCTATGTTATGATTTGCTTTAATGATTTAAGATATGTTTCTTTCTAAAACATTTAGATCACATTTCAAAATAAAACACATTTAAACATTGTCAAGTAATACAAAATGTTAATATTGAAAAACATTGTGACGGTTGTTACACGAGACACTGTTGCCAGTAGTGTTGACATACATAATGAAGCAATAAGCACATTTAGAACAAAAAGACAAATTATTCATGTTATCAGCATATTTACTAATTATTATCTAGTTAAGTAAAACAGTAAAAAAATGTATCAACTTGAAAAATGGTGAAAAAATATAAAATAAAACAAACAATATTTGAATAAAATAATAATGTAAACCTAATTATTTAATGAATTTAGGCCTATTTATCACAGTATAGTCATCACAGATCTTGTAAGAGTCTGTCAAATTGGATAACCTAGATTATCGATCTGTAGTTAGAAAATCACTGCTAGGGACATGGTTTTTTTTCCAGCCAAAGGTAAAGAAAACCCTCTGACTTGTTGCTGATGAAAAGTGACGGTCGACATTACTGAAATAAGACATCTGTCGATCTGAAAAACATCAATTGGTTGTTCTACTTTATTATGTTTACACTTCCGATCATTCTTATTTTCACTTTCCTTCCAAAATACTGCGAAATAAAAGCATAATGTACAATCCAACTCTACACAAGTGAAGAAACGATCATACCAAACTTCTGTGCGACGGTCGTACTATTGAAAATTTTTTGACATTTTATGAAAACTTAACCCGTTTTTCCCATAGCTTGCCCTCAGCTAAAATAGCCGCCATTTGTCTTTTCTGTTTCGGTCACGTGATCAATAAAATGTCGGAATGGGTTTCAAAACGTAAAGTAATAAATAAAAAAACAAGTATGAACGGTCGTTACTTTTTGACATTTTTTTAAAAAGTGAGATATTCTGCCATATTTTACCTATAAGAATTTCGTTTTATCCTTTAAACAAAATATATTTGTATTTGCCGTACATTTCTCCGCTTCGGTTATCCCAAAAGTAGGACTGGAACTTCACTAAAGCATCGGTTTTTTGTCTGCAAAGAGTATTACGATTTTGACATTTGATGTAACGACCGTCCGTGACTAAAATTAGGCTATAATGCAATAATTTCAAAAATGGTTACAGATAAATTGTTAAGCTGTTTTAAGTGCTTAAACATCGGTAAGTCAAACTACAAAATTGTATCCAGTTGTTATTTCATTTAAATGAGTAAAGAGACTCTAATGTGAGCAACTATAACTTAAAGCTTTCTGGACCGCAAAAAAATCCCCTTTTTTTCACCGTTTTATTTTTTTAAAAATAC
The DNA here is from genome assembly GCA_036898135.1 of Oncomelania hupensis. Lineage (NCBI taxonomy): Eukaryota > Metazoa > Mollusca > Gastropoda > Littorinimorpha > Pomatiopsidae > Oncomelania > Oncomelania hupensis. Next base: position 103,054,110 of record CM072511.1, read on the forward strand.
TAATTCTACAATTAACAGCATCAGTTTATTTTATATATCTCTCTAACATATATCCTTACAATATCACAAATTACAACAAACACATAATTTCAAATACACATTTATTTCCATTTTTAAAATGCATACTGTTTCAAAACGACCTTTTGGCACTTGCACATATATATAATATACTGAAATGGTGCAGGAACTAAGAAACTGAACTTGCAAAGAATCAAAGCATAAAAAACAGTTGGTAAATTTTAATCCCAAACTAGTTACATTAATCTGTGCAAGTCTATTACTATTAGTAAAACATAAAATACAGAATCTGATCAGAAACCAGAATTCTACAGGAAATTAATTTTTTTTAAACAAAAAAAAAAACCGTGTATTATGATTAATTTTGTCAAACCTCACCTGATAGCTTTTGAGGCGTATGAAGTCAACAGACATGGGTACTGAATGCCCACTGTTGCGATTGATGATTTTGATCTTGTCCAGAAGATCTGTGAAAAACTTGTAGCCCCCTTTCAACACACACAATGCAACAATGGCCTCATGATGGAAATCATTGATGATGTCCCGAGCTAGCCGCTCAGTTCTGTTAAAAAAAGAGCCTCAAAATAAATCAATGTTCAACAAGTGACACCAATGACAATAATACAACTTTTAATAAAGTACATTTTATAGTCTTTTGCACGAGTCGGCGATGTAAACTGAAGGATCAGATGTTGTGTGATTACAGTCAGACATAAAGGCATGCACACAAAATTAGTAATGCAGTGGTCTAATACGTTATTCAATTTCTTCACACAATAGTCAATACAGACATATTTTATGATTTATGCATAATAATTTTCACTGGAATAACTAACTTCAAACAGTCTGATTCAGCTTAAGAAAGCAGCAATACTAATTACTAGTGTCGGTGATAAGGATCAGGGTGATGAATCCCTTATTTGATTTTATTCCGAGTGCATTGCCATTTGGGAATAAGCGGACCATAAGTCCATAACATTAACAACCTTATATATATTTTCACCAAACACAAATGAATAATCATCACTTCTCAGCCTGAATCTTCTTCCAGATATCAATACGATGTCAACGTTTGCTCTGACATGTTTATGTTATTTATCAACTTGATTAAATACCTGTCAGTAATAATCCCTGATGGAATCAGCACACTTTCCAAATCATCTTCATAATGTTTTGGAACACAAAACAAACTGATGGGATATCCTTGGTCATCATCAGCAATCTGAAAATATTAAAATCTTATAATAAAGGCAGGTAAAGGGAAAGAAGCTCACTTAATGCCTGCCGGGGCTGGGTAGCTCAGTTGGCAGAGCGTCTTACTAATAACCGAAAGGTACCTGGTTCGAATCCCGGATTGGCCAATGTGTGACCATATTATTTTCCCCTTACCATCAACTGGTTCGCTGGTGTCAGAATAATGTGACCAGTAGTCGCCTATACGCTTCGGTGTCGTGTGACTATAATCTACAGTTACAATGCCTGCCTGCCCCCCTACCAAGGTATGGGCCACCAACAACACCTCCCCAGAGAAATGGAAAGAAAGTCAGAGGGCAAAACCTCAGCTGGAAAAAAGGAAAATCAGTCAAGAGGAAAAAAAGCTGTAAAAAGTAACAAGGAAAAAGTAGAAAAGGAGATTTAACAAAAATAAGTCAAGCACATGACATAATAATTATGACATGTTGTATGCCAATTCACAATTGACTTAATAAAAAAAAGCAAGCATGTATTTCAGTTTCACTCACTGTGTATATACATGTGTGAGGATTTTATTGTGTGTATGTGTAAAACAGCGAGTGTGTATACATTTTATTATTAATTAATTCAAGTCTCCCTTTCTCTGCATTTTGACTTTTTACCTCAGTCAGTGAACTGGTCTGACTTTATTTCCATTGACTTTTTTGTACATCGGGTGGCAGAGATGGCCGAGGCATTTAGTATTACGTTGCCTCTCCATCACGATTGCTGCTGGTTGAGTTTTGAACGAATATTCCATGTCATCTTCATACCCAAATTCTAGCAGTCATATGACTCTTATGAGAATAGTGTTAGTTCTTGCCTGACCTTTCAGTATATACAGCGATAACTCAACATCGAAAATAGGAACCGATTACCGTTTTGCAGAAATAATTGCCAGATATCCTGATATGGCAAGGATTTGCAGGCTAAACCAAAATAAAAGGAGTTTGTTTAAAAACTTGTGGGAAGAAGAGCATGATACAATATTCTTACATCATCTTCCTGAAAATAGTTTCTAACAACTTCGTAACACGTGTACTATTTCAGTATTTGGAAAAAAAAACACACCAAAAACTTGTAATTTTCCATTACAAAGTTCTCTTTTTCTGCACTCAAACAAGTCTAAGGAGACTAAGGGTAATATACATTCTAACAAATTCTTCATTTTTGTAAGTAGCTAAAAAAAAATTTAAACTTTTTTTTTTTTTTTTGGTAAGCATTTAAATTAGGATTTTAAGAAATACCTGAGGCGATGAGTTAAGTATTGCTTGGGCCGCCTCTGCTACGCATAGTGACCTCTTAAGTTCTCTGCCGACTTTCTAAGTAAACCAGCGAGTGAATTTTTCGTCTTCTTACCTTCTCACATACAATCTAAAGACAACGGCAAAGCAGGCATGCAACTTTTGATGTATAGATCTACTGTTGTTGACAATGACAAGCATGCACACAACAATGTGGAGCACGTGTTGATTTTATGTTAAGTTCATTGATAATATAAATTTGTATGACTGAAAAACGAAAAGAACCAAATCATTAAAGTTTAGAATCAGAAATACAGTATCACCTTGATAAATCTGGGTTCTTCCATCGCCCTGCGGTAAAATCGTCAGGAAATACTGGTTCAAGGTGCTTTCTTCTCACACTTCTCAGCCTGTGTGCGCACACCACCAGTGAAAGTGGACAGCGGAACGAATGAAACGGGACTCTTCCACCAAAAAACAGTTACACTAAGGGAGATAAGCCACACAATGATCAGAAAAAGTGGTTATGGTTGACTGATCCTGACAACATTTAAAACAACAACAACAACAATAATAATGATAATAGAAGGACAAACAAATGGGCAAATACAAAAGCATACAAATGAGTGTGAAAGTTAAGAACTTAAAAGTGATTAGTAGCATTAACCTATCAGGTATGAGATAGGCTTTGATGTAATGAACAGACACTAGTGTAAACATTAGTGACAGTATAACTAAAAAACACTTGGCATTAAACTATTGCCACTTCCAGCTGTTGCCTATCAAGTATAATTACAAGCAATTGATGTTTATTCAAACACTGGAGCGCACATAATGTGCATTGTATGCCAGTGACCAATGCTTTTGTGACTAATTCTAAATAACAATGATTCTTTTTCTGACCAATTATTATAGTATTTTACAGTGAAGACTTCAGTTTGATCTAAAATTTATATTTCATACAGCAATTCTTCCTATCCTAAACTCAGACTGAATCTTGAGAGAGTTAAAGAGAGAGCATACAAGCTGTGAGAGAAGAAAGATTGGAGAGAGAAAGAGAGAGAGATAGAGAGAGAGAGAGAGAGAGAGAGAGAGAGAGAGAGAGAGAGAGAGAGAGAGAGAGAGAGAAAGAGAGAGAGAGAGTTAGAGAGAGAGAGAGTTAAAGAGATAAAGAGAGACAGAGAGTGGAGGTTGGTTGGTTAGTTAGTCATTGTTTATAGGGTCCAGCAGACCGCAAAGAGCCGAATCAGGACAACTTGGTTGAAAGAGGACTCAACCCTGATCAGTATAAAAGATCTGCTGAAACAATAAAGGCATCCCATGCAGGGGACACTGAGGCTGTACTTTAATTTATCGAACACCGTTTACAAAAACAAAATAGAATATAAACATCATTATAAAATATTAACAAAAAACATATATATATAAAATGCCTACACTGCTAAATAATACCATAGAAAGCGCTACTGACCATTTGACAGAAAACGTTCAATATCCCCAAACTGACCCAACAGACCCCATACACCAATGAGGAGTTTTGGGGGAGTTTTCAAGAAAAAAGTTAGGTGATTGGTCTAGCGAAGAAGATAGTAGATTGATAGAACAGATTAGGACCAAGAAAAAACCAAATGAGAATGACAGAAATAGTAGTAATTTAAAGCACTAAATTTCCACAAAGTGGGGATACTATTTATACAGAGAACCCCGGCACCCAAATAGGGGTATATGGTGGAGGGAGATAGAGAGAGATAGAAGCAGAGATGCATTATGCTGAACACTATCATACAATTTATAATAATAATAAAAATAACAACAATAATAACAATAATAAAGAATTTGTATACAATGCCCCTCTAACCAGACTCAACGCTCTCATTCACACACAGTCATGCCAAACTGCTTATAAAAAAAATAATGTGCAAATTACAAAAATAAGGTAGCACAATATCACTCTGCTAATTCAGAAAGCAGGTCTTGTCTTTACCCTCCACAATCTGCACCTGTGCGACTAAAAATGTAGCTATTGACAAAATTGATATTGGGCTATGACAGACAAAATGGTTAAACTTCATGTCACATTTTTATTGAGGATGGACTACAAGAACAGACAAAGTACTGGATACACTTTTTGTTGTTGATTAAACGCAATTACATACTGGACAATATAAAACTTCATCCCACTCCTGCACATTTTAGTACATGAGCTTTAAAACAGTATACAGCAGATTAGCAGGGGGAAAATAGTATGTACAAGACTAAACACTAGTCTCATGAACAGCCATGCACATTAAATGCAACATTATCATCCAAATAAAGTTTGCCTTAAGGGTAAGCTAATTAGTGTATAGAAAACACACTGAAATAAATATACAATTTGGAACTCAACTCAACATCACAGCATAAATTTACAGCCAAGCAAATAATAGGGAAAATTGGCATTTCATTTCATTGTGCTGCTAAAGTACACTTAATGTGCTACATTACATTACATGATTATTGCTTTAGGTCCAGCGGACTCCTCCGAGCCAAATCAGGACCGGACAACTCCTGATCCGCATGAAAGATCTGCTGAAACAACCCTAGTGGTAAAACTGAAAGCTCTCCACCAGCCAGTCACTTTACAATAAAGACATCCCACGCAGGAGACGCTGAGGCTGTACTCTAATTTATCAAATCCCCGTTTACAAAAACAAAATAGAATACAAACATCATTATAAAATATCAACAAAACACATACATATAAAATGCCTACATTGCTAAATAATAACATCATAGGAAGTCATAGTGACCACCTGGCAGAAAGCCTCCAATAGTCCCAAGCTGATCCAACAGACCTCATACACAAATAAGGAGTCTTGTCCCGGAAGAGTTTTCAAGAAAAAAGGTAGGTGACTGGTCTATCGAAGAAGAAGATAGTATAGCAGATTGATAGAACAAAGCAGGAATGAGAAAGAGCAAATGAGAAAGACAGCGACAGTGGGAATTTAAAGCACTAAATTCCAGAAAGTGGGGATACTATTTATACTGAAACCCCCAGCACCCCAACGGGGGGTACTTAATGTGCTATCCTTTATTTTATCCAACAGCTGCTACAACTATTACCATAATGATAATGTTATTTCCCCAAATCATAATATGCAGCAGCGTCAAGTTCATTCGACAAAATAGTTGCAGTGTCAGCATTTTTAACACACAGTTTTTCAATCTACGAATAAAAATGTACAATTTAACACTTACAAAGTAAATTAATCCTAAGAACATTATTTGAAGAGACAGCACTGCATTCAAACTGTTAAAAAAAACAAACAAAAAAAACAACATTACCAACTCATTGTTTATTGTTATCTTGTCAGTTTGGCTAAAAATGTTGATAGAATGATTCAGGTATTTGATGGTGTGAGGCACAATCACAATTCGGTGTATACGTTGTGAGCGATTACATAGGTGGGTGTCAGAGTAGCATGATTTGGAAAAAGGAAGGTGGGTAAAAGGATCAAAGTGAGACGTGGGAGAAAATGGGTAATGTGTAAAAATTGAATCACATTTGAAATAAATTGTATGCTCCCTACAAGCTACACATGTAAAACATTGATTGCAGGTGCACAGTTTGGCCCACTCCAATAAGTAAATAATACAAATACTTTATAGGAAGACTTGATTGATTGTTTGCGAACTTTCACTCAACAACTCTATCCCTGCTGGTTGCAAGCAAAAATGGAACCAATATTTGGTATCGCTGCGTTACAAACAATCGTTAGTCATTAATGACAGAACAAAGTTGGTGATGATAGCACAACGCTGACAATTTTGGCTGAGAATCCCTGGTTCACACAAAAATGCCAGCAATAAAAGAAAATTATGCAACGGTGCATATAACCAGTTGCATGTAGCAGCCAATGCTAATGGCATTAATATGGAAGTAACTTTAGACTTTAAAAACAATATTCATTAAATCAGATGATCTTCATTAATTAAATCAGGAATAACCTGAACTGCTAATGCAAGGTGAGGAAAGATTCTATATTTATTTCTTCAAACAAAATAATCATCTACATGATCCCACTACCACAAGTGAAACGTTGATAATTTTCAGCATTAAAATGTACATTGCACACTTCACCAAGAATACATTACACACTTCCATTGCATTTTCTCTACTCACCAGCATGTTGTGAATTACAAAAATCCTCTTCATCAACAAACGCAAAAAATATACAAATAAGTAAATGAGATGAACATGAAATGCAACTACTGCGGTCAAAACCAATTTAAAAGCCCATGTTCACTATTTGAAACATATTAATTATTATAAATGTAAAAGCCTTAATTTCTGACAACTGAGCTGTGAAGCAATTATTCAGTCACACAACTTCAATAATTATTTACAGTAATTAATTATTAAAAATAACGTTCCATGTCTTTTGGAGTAAAATACAATCAGCTGAGCATGCAAGAAATACATTTCTGAAAGCACATGCTTTTATACCAGAAACAACAGACTTTCTTATATATGTCATTCAGTCTATCGAGGTGATTGACAATTACAAATTAGTCAAAACCTCTTACTCTTTTAGTTGTTGAACACATCTTGTCTTGCAGTCGTGCTTGCAAATACAAAACATATTAATTTACACAGGAAAATCAAATTATCTTCCAATAACATGTTAATACAAAATCAAATGCCAATACTAATTTTTTAGGAACTCCTTACAAACTACCACACCAACTGCCAAGATTGCCCCCCGAAACTATTTTTTGTAAACAAAGAAGCAAGGAGACAGCCAATACAAAAAAGTGCACAGGTGAGTTACACAGTACACTATATTTAAGTTTTGTGATGATATAATAATAAAATCTTAAACTGAGCGGGCGTTACTAATATGAAGAATTATAGATAACCTTGGTGGGATTTTAAAATACAGGATCTGAGGCAAAGACTCATACTGACCTAGCTAAGTAGCAGCAAGTGCCTATGTACTTCACTCACAGACATCTTTGGGTGTGACTTAAATAATTACAGGTAACAACCATGACGTTATCATTGAAAACAAACACTGACAATACAAAGGATAAAAATACTGCAAGAGCCATAAATCAGTGTAATGTGAACAAACAGCTGAATTACAGAATTTCTGAAAAATATACATATTATTATATCAGAACAAAAGCAGCATCCTCTGCTTATTACAACAGTAAATTCAGGCAAAATTTGGCTGCACATTTTGAGACTGTAAATTGCAAGTGACAGGGACTGTTGGTTATGAATTTGCGTAAGATCTGTTTGGCAATGGCAATCTGTGAATAAAAGTAAATATAAATGAACCAATCCTTGATGAAGAAAGCACCCTCAAATTCTGACACAAGCTTAAAAAAAGTGATGTCAGTCAACTCATGGGGGAAAAAAAAAAAAGGCCACTCATTTACAGCTAAACAAACATGCACACACATATAAATACACTCAAGCAATGCACACCACATTAGTTGCTCAAACAAATAAAAATAAATGACTCAAATTATCCCAAATAAAAGATTGAACCGCCAATATTCCCCAGCCTTGTGTAGGAAAATTGCAATTTATTGCAAAGACACATTCAATGTATATTACAAATGTATACTTTAATTATAGGTAAATAAATTTAGCATCCAAATAGTCATGATTAAAACTTTTTCTCATTCATGCACACATTTGATTAATTAAACCCTAATCCATATTTTAATCAAACAATTATTGTTTTCCACCCCAAGTTGGTCAACAAAAATTAAACCTTTTGGTCTCTCTGAAAATATTTCGCTGTAATGAGTCATCAATAAAACAAAATATAAAATATTCTGTCACACTCTCATCTCAACTGAGAGTCGAACTAAAACTTAGCCAACTGGGTGCTCAGTCAACAAGGAGATCTGTGTGTGTTGGTCTTGCATCTTCATTTTCAAATTGCAGTGCAATCAATGCACACATTTGAGATCAAATCACACAAATGCTAAATTTGCAGAGGACAGATGAAAGGGGAAGAAAGAAAAAAAGCAATCTTGTCGCGAAAAGATGGTTCGCAAATTTTTTTCCTTTCCAAGTGCAGACCTTCTGTGTTGCTGGACAGGTGGCTATGGCAGAATCAGGAGCCTGTTGTCGAGAGTCAGACGAGATATGACAACAGCTGTGACGTAATGTTTCCGTTACAAAAATTGTTTTTGTTTAATCCGAGATTTTCATTCAAGAAGCAAAGAGATTTTGTTTGAAAAATTCTTTTACTTTCATTTGATAGTTGGATTTTAGTAGTAGAAATTGGTTTTATGGAAAGTGACCATGCTGCAAGTTATTTATCTTGGTTAATGTGGTATCTTAGAGGACAGTGCATTTGCTTAGCGGTATACCCATTGGCTCACTTAGTTATGAAGATTTTCTGGTAGCCAAGGAGAATGAGATTTGAGGCAAATCAGTTGAGAAATCAATCGGTGGACAGTTGGTGAAGAGTGAGAGAGGAAATGACAAGTTCTTGAGGCAAATAACCGATTGGGATACCTAAGGTGGTTTGATTTTCCGCTGGACGAATATATTATCACCGGGATTGGGCTACAGTTTACCTTCCATGCATGGGATCGCCTGCGCAAGGTGACCTAGTCATCAACCGAGCGGGCCGTAGTGGATCAGTGGAGTTGAATACTTCGGCGCTGCATGGCGACATGTTAACTGTTCCGTTTGTTCTTGCCAAGTTCTTTCACCGCAGGGTAAATATTTTGATTTCATGTCATTTGGGACAATTTCCATAGAAGCTTGCTAAGCAAAGTAGTTTATTGCATGTATTATTCATTGAATTCACTTGTTCCTCCGAAAACTGAAGTTTTGTTTAATCATGATGTATTTTTTCAAGCAGGGCCGGACCAGAAGAAGCCTAGGTTTGTAGTAAACATTATTTCATGCAAATCTGTAAGACAAGCTTTGTTCAGCAGGTGTTTGATGTTCGTATTTGAGTTCAGGATGTTGCTTCAAGACCGTGTACTGTGTACCATGGCGATGTCGAAAGTTCTTAGTCAGTCTTGACTACTACATGTCTTCCTTTCTACATCACCTTCAAGTTCTGTCTTCGATGGTTATTTCTTCATCGCAATCTCAAGCGGGTCTAAACCATTGTTTAGGACAGTCTACTAAAGGTTAAGTTAGAAGTAAATAAACATTTCAGCTGGAAAATACATTTCTAAATCACTTTGGTTTTCTCATTTCAAAAAGGAAACAAAAAAGTCAAATTTCGAAAAAATCGAAGAAAAAAAAAATATATATATATATATATTTTTAATAATAAAAGAATTGAACTTGGAAAAATGCGTTATGTGCTTGTGAAGTGATGGAGTGAAATGGTACATAGTGTTTTTTTTATTGAAATAAAACCATGTTTCGTGAATAAATCATAAAAGTCAAGGGTGCCCTTCATTATGACCACTCCGAAACAATCTTGGAACAAACCTGTCTTATTTTTCTCTCATTTGCTTCAAAGTGAAAAGTGAAGTTGCAGACCAACATAATGACTTAGTTTTTGATTGATTATATAAAATACTTTCAATGAAAGTGTCTTGAGCTCTTTCTTTTTTTCCATACATCTTATTCCACAAATCATATTTTACATAAATAGACATTGATACATAGATCAAACAACACACCATACACAAACATCAGCTCATATTTCATTGCATGCAGTGGGAACACTAACCCTTACACTTTCATTCACCCATTTAAAAATAGCTGACTGAATTATCATCATCACGTTGACAGCAGTGACTGGTAAGCATTACAACAAAATCACACTGTCCCTTCTAAACAAAATCAATCACAAGCCAGAACCTTTTTCAAAGTGGCATGGTAAAACCTATGCGTCAAAACTGTCGGTTTCCTCTTATAGGTTTCAGTATCCCTATCCCCCGATTGAACGAGCTTCACAACGCAGGTACAAGATCACTTGAGCAATAACCTCAGTCAGCAACGTTTTGTTTTCTGCATCACCGTCCTGGAAACAAAAAACCACAAGTTGGAAATATTTTTTAACACTGCAATGTTACAAATATCACAATGGTCACTTGACCAAAGTAGTCCCTTCCATAAAATTACTTCTACTATAAATAACAGAATTAAACTACAGCATAAGCCAAAGCGAGTTCTCTATATGTATTTCTTCAAGTATTCTGAACAAGTTGCCACTGTTTACAATATATGATTAAGTAAAAATGAGCTGGTGTGTTATACAATATCAGTTTGTTGATTTCCTCATTTTTAACACCATCAGCACACCTACCACTACCATCATCATTCTGGACTGCATGCATGGTAAGGGTGAAAGTTAGTATATGCACGCGTATAAGAGTTGAGCTTTTCAGTTGGCCTCTTCTCCTGAGATGAAATCTGATGAATGCTTGTGTGTGTTTATAGATGTGTGTGCGAGAGGTGGTGGTGGAAAAAAATAGGAAGAGAGAGAGAGAGGATGACTTATTTTAAATTATTATTTATTTTAGTGTTTATTTTTTTTAAATACTGATCTCTCATTGAAATTATGTAAACTTGAGAAGATCATGGGTAATGAAATCCAACTGATCGTGTCCCATAAAGAGTGATTTTGCCCACGTTTACAACCGTTTTGTTATTGTTTGTGTTGTGACTTACGAAATGCTTGTGTGCATGTGTGTGTGGCTAAATCTGTAAATAATTAATGTACGCTGTAATTGTAATTACAGTGGAACCTCCGGTATACGACCGTCCAAAATCTGAGAAAAAACGGTCTTATAATAGAGGTGGACTTATACCGGAAACAAGAGGTGGGGAGGGTGGGGAGGGTCAGGCTTGGAGGGGTATGTAGTCATAATTTTCACACTCACCAGCATGTATTCTCTGACAAAGAAAACTGTTAAACATGTTTCATTTTTAGCTTTGTCTTTTATTCACAACTTCAAAAATAGAAAACAGTCGTGTCTTCAGACATTTTGAACAGGGAAAAACTTTCTCTCTGCCAAACTCAAAACTTTCCTCTTGCGCGACGCCATTTTGACAAGCCAGTGTAGGCCAGTAATGTCCCTTCCTTGCGAACCGGAAATAGCCGACAACAGCAGGCGTACAATAACATGAGAGAAAAAACGAAATTTACAGACAATAAATTAACTGATATCTCTTTTAAATTGCCTAAGACGGTCGTATAAAGGGCTTAAGACACGGTCGCTGGTCGCATAAACGAGGTTGTCGCATACCAGAGGTCATTTATTATTGGAAGTGAATCCGTCAGAAGTTTTCAGGTCACATAACGGAGGGAGTCGTATACCAGAGTACCACTGTACTTCATGTGAGATGAATAAAGTCCAATTGTATAATATTTTATGGTATGGTATTGTATTCGTACTCTATATCCTATGGATAGGAAAAGTTCACTTGTTTCCTCATTTTGTTTAATAGTTAACATTGTTCTGTATTCATGTAAGTGCCTACAGATTAGTCTGGATTAGGCGGATAAATATTCCTAATATTAAAGTAATAATAATTGTATTGTATTTTAGTACCATAATCTGCTTCCCTATTGTACCTGTAATTCCTTTGCTCTTGACACGACTTGTGCCAGCAGCAGCAGCAGCAGCAGCAGCAGCAGCAGAAGAGCTGGATGTGTTGGATGTGGACGGTTTGTGCTTGAGCATGGTCCAGTCAAAGGTGTAGTCATACTGGTGGTTCAGTGTACGAAATAGGATACGGAACAGCTGCCTCAAGTACATGTAATCTGGAGCCTCGTCAAACCGCAGGCCTCGGCAATAGTTCAGGTACATGGCAAACTCTGCAGGGAAGCCCTGTACATTACAAATATGTATAGTTAGTCATTGTTTAAAGGGTCCAGCTGACAGCAAAGAGCCGAATCAGGACCACAACTAGGTTGAAAGAGGATTCACCCACGATCTACATAAAATATCTGCTGAAACAACTGTAATGCTAACATTGAAGGCACTCCACCAGCCGGCCACTTTACAATAAAGGCATCTCATGCAGAAGACACAGAGGTTATACTCTAATTTATGAAACCACCGTTTACAAAAACAAAATAGAATATAAACATCATTATAAAATATTAACAAAACACAAACATATAAAATGCCTACATTGCTAAATAATAATACCACCAAAAGCCATAGTGACCATTTGGCAGAAAGCGTTCAATATCCCCAAGCTGACCCAATAGACCCTATACACAAATAAGGAGTTTTTGGAGAGTTTTCATGAAAAAAGATAGGAGACTGGTCTAGCGAAGAAGAAAAAGCATCAATAGAACAGATCAGGAATGAGAAAGAACAAATGAGAATGACAGAAACAGTGGCATTTTCAAGTACTAAATTTTTATACAGAATACCCCAGCACCCAAACTGGGGTACAAATAGGTATATGCTTTGAGTTCAGCATTCAGTATTACAGTGTTATTCTATACATATAATTTGTTTACAATTACTATTTTTATTAAAGAGTATGGTACAAAAAGTTGCCTCTTTCTCATTAACAGTCCATTTTGTATGTAAACATCATTTAAATTAATTTATTTACTTATCTAAAACTATTTACAACTATTTATTTATTTAATTTAACACCTGTTCACATTTATTATATGAGATAACATATTAAATAATAAACGCATTAATGTAAAAATAAGAAAACAAAAATTAAAGTCAACAAAAGCAAATGTGTACAAAAATAGCTTTGCAAAAATATGGCAGTTACTGTGTAGTTATGATACATGAGGAGGAGGAAAGCAAGATGGCAAACATTCAAGCCTGTTCCAATTATCACGGAAAATGTATATAAAATGCAAAGTATGATGTCAACTCTCATAATTTTTTTTGTCATTTTGGTCATTACAAAATAATGACCAACACCACCAATGGCATCAACAGGGACATCAAAGTCCAAGGCCAATCCTTCAACACAGTGCATAGCTTCAAATATTTAGGAGCCATTGTATCAGACAATAGGTCCCGACAGGAAGTCCTCTCCAGGATCGCACAAACAACTGCTGCCCTGACAAGGTTGAAGCCCATTTGGAAAAACAGGACCATCAGTCTACATTCCAAAGTAAGACTGCTGCGCTCCCTTGTATCATCTATACGCTTGCGAAACATGAACCCTCACAGCAGATCTACAACGAAGAATACAAAGCATGGAGATGAGGTGCTAAAGAAGACTTCTGGCCAGGCAAGGAGGTAGAAGAAGAGGGAGGACGAAAAAGAGGTGGGAGGACTACATTCAAGACTGGATTGGTTTGACACTGAGCGAAGCCATCAGGGTTGCCGAGGACAGAGAAAGATGGAGTACGCTGATTAAATGATCATCTGTGGTGCCCCTACAACCTCGGAGTTACAATATAGGATAGGATAGGATGATGTCAACTCTAGGTTTTAGAAAATTACTCATTTTGTGACATCTATTTTCAACAAAGGTCTATCCTATTTTACTAATTTGTAATAACAATGCCATCTTCAATATGGCAACCGTTCAAATGTGTGCCATAAACACTGGAAAGGAAAAACAGAAATATATTATTGTTATTTAAAATAATCTGTGGATTTCAAACATAACAAATTAATAAGGTTTTAGCCGAGTAGCCCTGGTCAGAAAAGAAAGATCATAATTTTCTCTGTCTTTATATACTTTCATGCATATTATATATAGTATCAACACGGACATCAAAGTCCAAGGCCAATCCTTCAACACAGTGCATAGCTTCAAATATTTAGGAGCCATTGTATCAGACAATGGGTCCCGACAAGAAGTCCTCTCCAGGATCGCACAAACAACTGCTGCCCTGGCAAGGTTGAAGCCAATTTGTAAAAACAGGACCATCAGTCTACATTCCAAGGTACAACTGCTGCGCTCCTTTGTCATCTCCATCTTCCTATATGCTTGCGAAACATGGACCCTCACAGCAGATCTACAACGAAGAATACAAAGCATGGAGATGAGGTGCTACAGAAGACTTCTGGGCATTTCCTATACCCAGCACATCACCAATGACGAAGTCCGACAGACCATCACACAAGCCATTGGACAACATGGTGACCTGCTCACAGTGGTGAAAAAACGTCACCAGATCATCAAGTCTTTCAAAGACCATCCTGCAAGGCACGGTGCAAGGAGGTAGTAGAAGAGGGAGACCGAAAAAGATGTGGGAGAACAACATTCGAGAATGGACTGGTCTGACGCTGAGCGAAATAATCAGGGTTGCTGAGGACAGGGAAAGATTGGATACGCTGGTTAAATGATCATCTGTGGTGCGCCTACGACCTCCGAGTTATGGGATAGGATAGGATATACATAGTATATAATTATTTTTTCCAAATAGTCACATTTTTACTTTTAGGTATACATTTTCTAAAAACATCAACTAGTCTTTGTATCACTATGAGACAAATCAACTAAGCAAGAACAATTATACTATGTACAGGCAAAGAAATATAATCATGAAGATATAACATTCAAACGTTCTCCACTCAAGATATTGTGATGACAAATGACCTCTTGTATAAGAAACTCTTCTCACCTTACATAAAACGTCCACAGCTGTTGACATCTTCTTTTCACTTATTCTCTCATACTTTTGTTTCTTTGTTGCTGCCTGAAAAGAACAACGCACAAAATTCAACAATAATAGTTATTAAACTAAGGAATAACTTTTTTTATTTATTTAATCATACAGCAGTCTAAAGCAAGGTGCTAAATCAAGGAAGGAAGGGCAGAGAAAAATATTCAGTATTCTAATCAACAACAACACACACAAATACAATTTACATTTGAACCAGTTCATCAACAAAATGTTCCACTTCGGATGAGAGTATAAACTGAGGTCTAGGCTGTGCGCGCACACATTCCATCACATGGACTTTAAAGATCCTGTTGCTCATGTCCTAGATGGGCGAGTACCGGCTACATAAATACACCCAGCACGCATAGGGTCCCTTCTTCCCATCTCCGGTTGGCCAGGATTGTTCTCAGTTGTCTGAGCGTCAGACTATGTGCCAAAAGGATGCAGGTGGGCGCCTTGGCCAATGCCTTCAGCAGCTCTTGAGCAGGAAAAGCTCTATATAAGATTGGTTAAAAAAATAAATAAAATACTCTTAAAACATAAAACTATATTAACATAGATAAGAAAGTGTTTAATTGAAAAAGTATGACCAAACACTCAACTTAATTGACTACACATGTAAAAGATATAAAGCAACACTGTCAGTATCCTGTGCATGTCTGCTTGGATTGGACTGTTATGTTTCTTTTCAATTTAGTCAAATTGTAACCAGACTTGCCTACCTGAAAAATGTGTTGATCGTAATCCAGGCAGCTCAAAACCAGATTTTGGAAGCTTTGAATGGATTTTTGCATAACAGACTTTTTGTCTTCTTGTAACACATTAATATTGACATTGTGCACAAAGTGCACTGACATACATATAGAAATGTATGTTTACTAATCTGCAAATAATATTACAAAGTATAAAAATGAAAGGACAAGTGAAGAGTTTAGGTCAACGTTTTATAGAAGAGGGCAAATAAACTTTCTTTCAAATAAAAAACACATCACACATACTTCAGGCTACAATGAATGCATGTAATCAGCACCAGTGGTTTTCGTCTGCACCTAAAAAAGGTTTTTGATGGACTTATGGCCTTTAGGAGCTTTTTCAAACTGCGATTTTGATGATATATGCTTTTGCAATCGTTGCAACCGCCATGTACAACGGTGAAGTCAATTCTGCACAAAATGCATCTTGCAAACTTTAGCTTTATCGGAGATGTAGTTAAACAAATCCACTTTCCGTTGTATACATTCAAAAAAGCTTTCTCTCTGGCCTGTTGCTTATCTTTTGGTTCATCTTTATTCGGATCAAGAGCAAGGCCTGCATTACGGCTTCGAGTCATTTTTCACCACAGTACACAGCACTGAGCAGAATGGAAGAAACCGGAACACTAGTGCGCTGAACTTACGATATGTGCGCATGCGCCACCTTGGTAAGGGAAGTAACTACATTGCACATCTTTTAATCGGAATTTAAAAAATAACAAATAAATAAAATAAAACTTGCCTGTATTTCTAGAGAGCTGACCAGACGACTGTATTCCAAGGCTAAATTCCATACGAATACAGAGAACGACCATATGGTAGGCAAGTCTGTGTAACCAACTCACCTTTAATCCCTGCCATGGCAAGGATCCTCTGTTGAAGTACATCAACACATAACCCAAGGATTCCATGTCATCACGCCGACTCTGCTCAATACCCAGATGTGCGTTAATACTTGCGTAACGAGCTGTGCCCGTCAGGTTTTTGTCTTCTCTGTAAGGGATGTGCTGCCTGGTGCGATTGTCTCTGTACTTTTTGGCTAAACCGTAGTCAATAATGAATACCTGAAGAAATAACAAAAAATAAATACTTTCACATAAATTCACCTGTGTATGCTACGCTACAAGAAACAACATTTAAACACTGCCCATGCTCACAAGCCTCATGCAGCTGGTATAGTCTACTGTTTATCACGTACTAGTCAGTGACAGTACACTAAACAAGTAGAAGAATGTATGCAATAGAGAAACCAGTGAATATCAATCTTACTGCATACAATACCTTATTGCAATGTCGCCCGATGCCCATAAGAAAGTTGTCTGGTTTGATGTCACGATGAATGAAGTTTTTGTTGTGAACATATTCTATCCTGTTGATCATCTGGAAAAGGTAGACAAATAAAAATGTAATGTGGTTATTTCACTTTGAGAAATTTGAATACATTTCCCCTAAACCTAACATCACCAACAGTATTGGCTCTGGTAGTTATCCTATTATTTCAAGGATCTAAGCGCAATAACTTCAATAACTTGCTTATACAGATGCACAATATTTTCAGACAGACCATCCAATCATAATCTATCTATCTATCTATCTATCTATCTATCTATCTATCTATCTATCTATCTATCTATCTATCTATCTAGTGACATAGAAATAAAACACTAAGCTAGGGTTTACCTGATCAGCAAGCATCAATACTGTTTTCATGGTAAATTTGCGCCCACAAAAGTTGAAGAGATCCTCACAACTTGGCCCCAACAGATCCAACACAAGGATGTTGTAGTCTCTTTCTTGGCCATACCATCTACAGAAAAAAAATCAAATTATTATTTAATTTAAAGAACAAATATCTCTGGAGAAAAAAAAAACACCAACACACACAAAAGCTGAAATTTTATCATAAGACACTTTTTATGTCACTTATTAAAGTATTACACAATATTAAAGTTATAAATCAGCTGTTGATGAAACTTATTGACAGACTATTTCCACTGCCTGCAATACGTCCATCAAGAAATAATTGGTTCTGTTATGCTCACAATTATAACTTTTGGTTTAGTAAATGGGTCTCCGGCATGAATGACTGAAATTAATTGAAAACTCATGGAGATAATTACAAACCTGCAATGTGGTATGCCAACTCCTCCCTGAAGAATCTTGTACAGTTTACTTTCATACAGCAACTGTGGATGCTTGGCAGCTTGTGATTCCAGCTTGACAGCCACCTCCTGAAGAAAATAAACAAACCATTTCACCGATTTTCAGTCATTACTAACACATTCAATGATTCATACATTTTCAGGAGCAAAAACCAAGAAGAATACTTGTGGAGAGAATGGGAAGATGCAGACAAGTCATCCATCTCTTCGCACTTCCCACTTTGCTTTTCAAAACAATGTTAAAACAATACAAAAAGAAAGAATGTTTCTAATATGTAATAGTCTAAGTCAGTAAGTGGATAACTCATAAAATCAAAAAAAGATCCTCTGACTCTAAAACTAAAGGGATTTCAACTTCAAGTGTCAGTGATTCATCTAAAAAACACACACATACACACACACACTGGATAATGGTTTACTTTTGAACCAGAACACTACGACAATCATGGCTATGATTATACACATTCATACCTCTCCGTTGGCTACATTTATGCCCAGGTAGATATCACCAAATGATCCACTTCCTATCTTTCGTACCAGACGATATTTCCCATTGACGAGGAATTCATTGGCAGAACTGGCCATCGTAGTTGTTCGATCGAACTGAAGGTAGGGTTATACACCATTTAAATAAGCAGAAAATTAACTGAAATACCCGTTCATCCCCTTCCCTGACGAAACAATAAACTTGACAGCTGTTGAAAAACTAAAAGATTCAACAAGCATAAAACGTCTACTGTCCAATACAATACAAAACACAAAGACCTCAGATATGAATGATGGGATAGGTTCAAGGTCGCTAGGTAAACAGGACTGAAAAGTCCATATGGAAAAATATTTGTCCTGAGGAATAAATTCTTCGGTAGTCTTAGAAAAAATCTAAAATCACGTTCAATTAATTTTTCCAATAGAAATCTTCAACTGTATGAGAAAGTAGTTAAATATGAATAACATTATGTGAATTCTATTAATATGAACACAGGTTAAAAATAACAGTCCAGTCCACAATTTGTCTTGTCTGGCACCTTTTCAGGTTTCCCATGGAAACCGGTGGGCGTGGTTCCTGACAGTCGAAATGGGATTTTTGATGAGAAAATAAATAATACCCACCCATAACCCACATTCCTCCCACCCCATACACACACACATATTAATTATTTTAAAGCAACGCTGTAAGATTGCAAAATTAACTTTTTGGGAGGTTATTTTGTTAAATTAGCTTTTAAAAAAAATTAGGGACAAAGTCTAATCTTCCCATCTGTCCCTTAATCTTTATTAATGAGAGAGAGAGAGAGAGAGAGAGAGAGAGAGAGAGAGAGAGAGAGAGAGAGAGAGAGAGAGGTTTATTATTATTATTATTTATGCACCTAATCTAGACTTAGCTCTAACCACTTACATGAATAGAGAACAACTTTAAAACAAAATGAAGAAATCTAATTAACTATTAATAGTAACCTTATATATAAAAATCTAATGATTCTAACACACACATACACCCACACATACCAACACACACACTCAGCGTGCACACGCACACATGCGTGACCTATGACGTTGCATTAACTCTATGTTTACTGCTCTATATGATTCCTTCTAGATAAAAAAAATAATATTAAGCTTCATTAAAAAATGTTACTAAAGTTTAAATTTTTAAAAATTTATAACACATGTTCTCTTTTCTTGTGTGTATTTATGTGATGTGAGCTTGCAAGTAACAATCTTCAGAGATGCCAACCTGCAGAAAAATCTGTTAGTGAGAAATTTATAAATTGTCAGTAGATTAAAAATTTTGTCAGTAGACAAGAGGGAGCAAAGGTCCAGGATTGAGATTTCTGATTAAAAATCATATAGGAAAAATCAAAGATGACTGAGCTCCGCAAAAGAATTCTATAATAATCTGTGGTGAAACTTGACCCCAACCGAAGTCAGAAGGATAAGCGATGTCAGTTCACAAAATTTTTAACTTCAACCTGCTACGACTCAGAATCATGTATAGCACAATGTTAGAGTTAACTAAAATAAATCGCTTTGAGTTTGTGTATCGGCATTAAATTTGTAAAAAAAAGGTAAATCTCATTGATTTCTTTGCATTGTTTTGTCTGCTGCTGCTGCTTCAACACAGCTAACAAGGTTGTGAACTACGATATGCAATAAGTTAAACTAATCAAATAGATTTATTACCTTATCAGGTCGTTATATAATATGCTGCATTATTTTATACTGTGACAGTGCCTAAGTGTTATCAGTCTGAAACGCGTAACAGTCCTTTTGCCATAATCATCAGCTAGAAATTTATAATCTTGTAAAATGTATTCTCGTCGTAAAAAAAATGACTTCAGCGTAAATCCGTAAAAAAACTATTTGCCACTGGAAAATAATACGGTGAAACCGTGAGGGTTGGCATCTCTGAATCTTTATGGATTTAAAAAGAAACATGTTGGCATGTTCCATGTGTGTGTGTGTGTGTGTGTGTGTGTGTGTACGCTCTTTGAAATGTGCACAAATTATATTTTTTATTTAATTTTATAATTTATTTTTTCACTGCCTGTAAGCTTTATAGAGCAGATTAGAACAGCATATAGTACAGTACACTATAGTACAGTCATATACAACCACAGAATACATAAAGCCGAGATAAGACAAACAGCAGTGGGAAAAAAGATAAGTAGAGATGGGTAAAACTAATAAAACTAACTCAAATAACATTCTATGAGGTTAGTCATAATTTATTGACATGACAAAAGAGATGAGGAGACTGATGAGATCAGACTCACACTTTTATTTTAATGCACAAACCAAGTTCATTCAGAAAGTAAGCTGTACACAAAGATACATATTAATACAAGAACACAGAGCCAAGAAAACACACATAGACAACAGAGTGGACACAACCCACAAACATCCACAATATGTACTGGGGTGGTATTCAGAAAGCAGTTTCCAGTGGATAAATCCGCTAAGCACTGGGTTGATTGATTTATTGTTGCTTTAGGTCCAGCGGACTCTTCCGAGCCAAATCAGGACCGGACAACCCCCGATCCGCATAAAAGATCTGCCGAAACAACCCTAGTGGGAAAATTGAATGCCCTCCACCGGCCAGTCACTTTACAATAAAGACATCCCACGCGGGGGACGGCTGAGGGTTGACCTCAACTACGCGAACACCCCGGTTACAAAAACAAAATAGAATACAACCATCATTATAAATCATCAACAAAACACATACATATAAAATGCCTATAGTGCGAAATAATACAATCATAGGAAGCCCTAGTGACCACCCGGCAGAAAGCGTCCAACACTCCCAAGCTGATCCAACAGACCTCATACACAAACAAGGAGTCTTGTCCAGGAAGAGTTTTCAAGAAAAAAGGTAGGTCATTGATCTAGCAAAGAAGAAGAAAGTATAGCAGAGTGATAGGACAGATCAGGAATGGGAAAGAGCAAATGATGAAGATAGCGACAGTGGGAATTTAAAGCACTAAATTTCCAGAAAGTGGGGATACTATTTATACTGAAACCCCCGGCACTCCAACGGGGGGAACTGTTGCCGCAGTGAATTAGTCATGCCTACAAAGGCAAGACAGGTTTTCAACTGGGGCTTTCACTGTTCCCTTTATAGGTTAGAACAATCTACAGTGACAAGATTGCTCATGACCCCAAGGGGTTAAGCACTGGGTAAGTCGTGGATTTATCCATTGAGTATATGTTTCCTGAATACCACCTCAGATCACTTTCATTCTGGCAAGAACAGTTTTTCTCATTACAGCCTTTAATTTTATACAATAAAACATGGCATCCTTTCCTCTCTGACAATTTAAACCATTCTTACAAAATCCCTTCTTTTTGCATCAAATACTCCCTCTACAAGTCACACATTTGAACACACAAATTACTCTAAGAAACAACTTGAAATATATTATATAATTTCTCTCTTTGTAACTTAAAAACAAGACAAGTTCAAAACTTAAACAACAAGAAAATATACCACTAAACATAAATGGAAGCCAACATTATTACACTTCAAAATATTTATCATCTTTCTTGGAAAAAGGAAATCAGAGAGGAATAGATCTGTTACTGCAAAACATCTCCAGTCAGTGAGATTGTTCATAACATGCCTAGAGATCTACTAACAGAAGAAAAAAAAAAGTTGTACCATCTCATGTAATTGTAAACAAACATTCAAATTGAAAGAAAAAGAACATTAAAAAAATAAGGAAAATCAACACAGTTATGAAATGCATTTGTACAAAGTTAGACAGTTAAGAACTCGAGAAAGTTAAGACATTAAAAAAAAACGTACCAGTGTATGTGCCTCTTTCTCAATACATGAAAATGTTTCAAAATCTCGCACCATACCAACACACCACAAATTCTTTGTTAACAAAAAACGATCCTCTTTCTTAACATAATAAGAATATTCCATGGCCAAAAGCTATAGCTTCAATTCATTTGCACCATCTATTCCTGTCTTTCTCAAGAAAATAAAATAACACAGTCTTACAACAAACCACCCAGTAAAACATGGGTGCATTACAAAATCACATCGTACAAAATAAAAATAATAAACATTGTTCCTTCTGCAACCACATCCAATGTACCTTCATCCATACTGCCAAAAGCACATACACACATGCACTAGAAAGTATCAAAGAAATATATGATACACATTTTGTTCTACAAAATATGACAACGTATATGTACATCAGACTTTTTTCCCCCAGCAAGGCATCACAAGTGATCAATCTCACAACTTGATTTTGAGAGCTTTTTAAAAGAGTTCAGTCAGGAACACAAATTATTTGACATCAATTCCCTTACTAGCAAGAACTACAAGGGCAAAACCCATATTATTTGCATGCTCCTTATGGAACTCAATATTTAAGATGAAAATGAGAGCCCAGGAATAACAAAATAAAATGGTGACAATTAAATGCAAAGTAATACCGACTTTGTGATATTGAACTCTGGCTCCAAATGCACTCATGTATTCTCAAATAAAGTACAGCAAAAGTTGTATGAATATGCAAAAACAAAAAAGGTGACCTTGGGATGACCTTAAGATGGCCCTGACCCTTACGTGATCTCTCATGCATATCTGATCAAATAATCCAATGTTTTTGCATACTATGGGTTAAATAAACAGCCGTTCCACTGTACGATGATCTATTTTTTGCATGTTTTTGCAAGGCCTAAAATGACCTTGACCTTCAAGGTCTACGCAAAAAGGGAACATTATTTTGTATGTTTCTGCAAGGCCTCAAATGACCTTGATCTTTAAGATCAAAACAAAAATGGAACACATATGAAAGATCAATCTATCATCTCTAAATACAAGTGTGGATATTATATCTCTCATAGTTTAGGGTCAAGTTCGCTTCAAAGTACCTATACAAACCAACTTTGGATAGTTCCAGTGACCTTGACCGTGGAGTGGGGTTGACCAAATTTGTATAGTATGTGTGTCTCATTGATATTTACTATGCATCAAAGAATCATAAGTTTAATATTAATAACCTAGAAAAAGTGGAATTTTGTGAAAAATTTGCATTTTTGGACTAACATTTGAGACCTTGTGACCTTGACCTTAAAGTGAAGTCATTAATTCACTATCACTTTCGAGGTCTCATGGATATACACCATCTTTACCAAGTTTGGTTGTGATAGTTGAAATAGGCTCTCAGTACTTAGCCACTTTAAAGTTTTTTTCACAGACACACTGTGGACAGTAGACAGACGGATGGAGGGGCCTTTTTTTCTGTATCATTTTTTGACTATTCTCACACAGATTTGCAAAAATCTGGAAAAATGTTTTTGGGTAGTGAGTACACTGACTCAAATTGCTATGCATGTTAGTCAAAAATTCATCTGTGTTTAGAATTTTAGGTGCATTCATCTCACATTCCTTTACTAACAATTACTTATTCGAACTGAAGCTTCGAACTGCCTACACCCAAATCCACCCTAATAACATCAAAATTATGTCTTCTTGGGAAGGTTTCGCCCAGACAAATCAGCCATACCCTTTGGAAGCTTGTTTAAAGTACAATATGATAAAAAAAATACCCTCACCATCTACTGGACATCTACTTTCATGCTCAAGTTTAAGTCTACTCGACATATACTGTCATGCTCAAATTTGATTTAAGTAACAATTGTTGTGTCTTTCTCTTCCACATTATACTTCTTGTAGTTTTAGCAAATGCTACAGCAGTTATAAATGTTGCTTGCTATTATTGCGGTAGTGGAGAGGAGCGGACAAAGCCAGACATAGGAGGAGGCCCGAAGAAACCGCCTTGACTAGGAGGAGGTGGGGGAAGCCCTGATCCCCCTAATGGTGGGGTGCTGCCTCTAGAACTGGCCTGAGAACCTGGTCCACTGGACACTGAAGGAGGTCCCAAGCGGCCATGCTGCAGGTGAGGGGGGAAAGCGCCAGCGCCCGGAGGTGGAAGAGTTTGTCCTGGATAAGGCCGTTGGCTGGACATTGAAGATGGAGAAGGGAAGTGACCACCTGAAGGCAGGACAGAGCCTGGATATGGAGCCACTGACTTTGGTGGGGGACCTGGCATGATAGGTCTGGGTGTTGTTCCATCAGGGCCAGGCATGATGGGTCTGATACCCAGCGGAGAATAGATCTCCTTCAGAATGAGCAATGCTGTGTCCTCTGAGGTCCTGCATTACAATACAGAAAAAAATGTGTTCAAAATCATGGTATTATTCTTTACAAGGCAATAAAGTAATTATACTCATATAATTCTGAAACAATAACTTTACAATTGCTATAAAACTCACCAATAAAAACAAAACACATCATATCCAAACTCCTGGAAAACTGATGTCTTACAAATTTGTTTTTATAAGATTAGCCTATACAACTTCTGATAAAGCAATATCTATAATATTATGAAGTATTACAATAATAGGCACACACCAGTAGCAGCCATGGCTGGTAAGGGCAAAGAGATAGTCATTAAAACTTTCGATGGGTTTTTCTTGAAGTACATAGTCCACACGCCTTCCTTCATTCAACTGCCCCAAAGGAATTTCATCATCAATTGATGAACACACAGCTGAAAAAGAAAAAAAAGTTAAAATTAATTGCAAATTCATTCAAATTACCAAGCAATGTATTAATTATACGTAACTAAACTGTGACAGGATGCGAGAGTAGAGGTGATGAAGAATAAAGATGTATTCAAAACCTTCAACATTTGGTCTTCTTTTAAAAAAAAAAATTAATTGTTCGAGTCAGATGACAGTACAAATAGACAAGCAGCCCGTTAGGTAAGCAAGTTTAGTTCAATCATTCAAGTCAAATCCTTGTCAACCCTTCCAAGTGGACTTAGACATGGTTAAGACTAGTATAAAACTTTACTGAACATTAAATTATAAAACTCATTTCTCTTAACAGCTCAACCCCTATTACAGCTCAACCTCCTCTCTGCAGTTCTGCAATTAGGTCAGCAATTGACCTAGGTAGTTAGTTCCAGCAGTAGCAAGGTTGGTCAAGTGGCCAATAGAAAACTAGAATTTGTTTTCATTTTATTAAATAATTATTATTATTTCTTCATCCGGCTCCACTTGAAGAGAATAAACACAGCAAAGTGCACCAGACTGAAGTTCGACCTGGACAAACTGCAAGACCTGGAGGTGGCAGAAGTATTCCAAGCCAAAATTGAGGGAAATTTGCATCACTGCTCATTTTGGGAAATGGTGAAGTAGGTGTCAACACCATGATCACCATCTTCAACTCAGCTGTGACAGATGCCGCCACTGATATCCTTGGCAAGCACCGCCCAAAGAAGAAACCGTGGATCACACCTGAATTTTTGCACCTGTGTGATAAAAACGAAGAGTAATGAAAAAGAAAAAGAACACACCAGAAGGAGCTGACGCCTACTGAAAAATCAACAATGACATCTGAAAAGGCATGCGCACAGCAAAGGAGAACTGGATAGAAGAGCAATGCCAGGAAATAGAACAGTCAGAACAAGAACAACAGCAAGAAGGCCTACCAAACTGTGAAACGCTGACAAGTGTTAAACAACCCAAGGTCTCCACAATCCAAAGCAAGTCTGGCATATGCCTTAAAGAAGAACAAGAGGTCTTGGATTGATGTATAGAGTACTACTCTGACCTTTACAACCACAAATCAACCGGAGACCCATCAGTTGTAGCATGTCCCCAACACAGAGAAGAGGAAGAAACCCTCCCAATTCTCCAAGAAGAAGTTGAGGCAGCAGTGCAATTACTAAAGAAGGGGAAGTCAGCGGGAGTGGACAATATTCCCGTGGAATTGCTGCAAGCTGGAGGGGAAGCGATGATTGATGCCCCTCATCATTATCTGTAACAAGATCTGGTAGAGTGGGGAGTGGCCTAAACCATGGACCCAGTCACTTGTCATCACAATTCCCACAAAGAGTAACCTTCATGAGTGTGAAAATTACTGCACCACCAGTCTCATCAGCCATCACAGCAAGGTCCTCCTAAAAATAATACTCAACAGGTTAAAACCCCAAGCTAAACAAATCATAGCTGAAGAACAAGCAGGATTCAGGGCAGGGCAAAGTACCAATGAACAGATTTTTAACCTCAGAATAATCTGTGAGAA
The DNA here is from genome assembly GCA_036898135.1 of Oncomelania hupensis. Taxonomy (NCBI): domain Eukaryota; kingdom Metazoa; phylum Mollusca; class Gastropoda; order Littorinimorpha; family Pomatiopsidae; genus Oncomelania; species Oncomelania hupensis. Next base: position 103,080,717 of record CM072511.1, read on the forward strand.
ATACTTACACTTACAGCACCAACATCTATATCATATGTTTGTAGACTTCAATAAAGCGTTTAAACCAAATCTGGCATACAGCTCTGTGGGCAACCATGAGAGTGTACAACATCAGCCCTAAAATTATTGAAGTCATCAAAAGCCTGAATGACAAGGCTACAAGTGCAGTCCTCCACAACAGCACCACCGGAGACTGGTTCAGAACAACAATCGGTGTGTGTCAAGGATGACTACTCTCTCCAACACTAATTAACATCTTCCTAGAGCACATCATGTCAGATGCCATTGCAGATCACAAAGGCACAATCAGCATGGGGGATAGAGCAATCTCCAACCTCCGTTCAGCGGATGACATTGATGTAATGGCTGGAGAGGAACAAGAACTTGCTTGTACAGAGGCTTGAAATCACATCCAGAATGGATATAAGGGCAGAGAAGACCAAAAAGATTACCAACAACACCAAAGGCATCAACATGGACATCAAAGTCCAAGGTCAATTCTTCAACACAGTGCATAGCTTCAAATATTTAGAAGTCATTGTATCAGACAATGAGTCCCGACAGGAAGTCCTCTCTGGACAGGATCGCAATTGCTGCCCTGACAAGGTTGAAGCCCATTTGTAAAGACAGGTCCATCTGTCTACATTCCAAGGTAAGGCTGCTGCGCTCCCTTATCATCTCCATCTTCCTATACGCTTGCGAAACATGGACCATTCATTTACAATGAAGAATAAAAAGCATGGAGATGAAGTGCTACAGAACACTTACGGGGAATTTCCTATACCCAGTACCAGGCATGCCTACCCTCAATTTGAAGTTTCAGTATTAGCTTTTTCAAATTTCAGTATTACTATTGTGATTCCCATATTTACTTTTATTATCTATTGTTTTTGCATTCCTCCTTTTTAATATTATGTGAAGAATCCAGTGATAGATTGATTTGCTGCCACAGTCTTCTTTTTCTTCTCCAAAGCCTCGTAATTCTTGATATGCTGTGGGCCTTCCACATGCCGCTTGATGTCGTTCATACCATCGGCGGAGATGCCAAACTGGTTGGCACAAATCGTACTTTTGAGTCAGTGCTGCCGTGAATAACGAAAGGACACTTTCCCGAATACGAGGCAATATATGTCTGCCCCTTGCGCTGTTTCTTTGAAGATTCAGATTCACCATCACTTTGCTTAGCATTCGTTTGGACGCCATGTTTTGAATTCTGTTGAGCACCAATCTTCACTGCGACTGCATAAAAACTAGTTCGGCAAACTTCGGTGCCTCTACCGGAAACTTCGATGCCACGTGTCTCTACTGCGACTGCAGACCTGCCTACCCCTGACTTTAGCTTCCAGGGACAGGCTTTACAGAAAAAAGGGACAGAGACCAATTTCCACGGACAGGTCATTCCAAGACAAGTTTTAGTCTTTTGAAACGCAACAATAAAAATTATTAAATCAATATTTTAATTTTAAAATTAAAACATAACACAGAAAATTAAAAAAAATTGCTTACATTCTTATGAAGTAATGAAGCAGTTCAGAAATTCACTGGCCTAGACTTGGCAAAAAAAAAAAGTAATTGGTCTGGTCTTTAACACTTGGCTAATGTAAACTAAGCATTGTAATTTACACACATTTCCAGCTAAGCCAAGGTAACTATTCAATTATATACAACACTATATACAAGATTGTCAAAGTTCTAGTTAGACTGTCCTTGCAGAGACCTATAGTAGGCCTGCTTCAGATCTTTCAGATCTCTGTCACTGTTTGTTCTTTCTATAGCTGACCCTGGCCTAGACTTGGCAACAATCAGGGCCTCAGGGGTTTCTCTTGACATGCTACCCCTGAATTCTGTCTTGTTTTTTTTTTCTAACAAGGGAGAAAACTCTCTCACAATGAGCAGAGTGTAAGTATGGACAGCATCACCATTGGCAAATACTTGAACATAATTTCCCCATCTTCCTGCAATTTGCTGATCTCTCTCCAGGTTGAATCGAACTGATCTTCGACCTTACACGAATTAATATCTGTGCTCTGATACTTTGCAAATTCAAGCTGAAGATCAGTTATAGAAGCATCAGTGCTTTTCAGCTTGGGGAATTTGGTTATAAAAAACTCAACAGAAGAAAAGCAGCTTTCTGTCTGTCTGGCAGGATCCACAACCTCAGCATGTTTCAAAAGCTCATCACTAAGTGGCAGCTTTTTCTTTATGTAGGAGCAAGAAGTCTGGAAGAACATCACCACATTGTCGTACAACTCCTTTATTTTCTCTTCTCTTAAGTCATTCTTTTTTGCTTCAGCAATGAATTTTCTAGCTTCTTCTCCGATTATGAGATCTGTGCTCTTCTTGATGTTATACGATAACTTGAAGTCAACCTCAAGCAGTTGTGTGGAAATCATGGCAGAAGGCTTCATAAATCTCAAAAAGAGTGACTTCAGTAACTTCTCTAGCCTTTTCTTGAGAACTGGCAGTTTTGATGTAGCACTCTGAAGCTCAGTATCGCAAGCACACACTTCGCAAAAAAAGAAGTATCAATTTTTCCAGGCTTGATGAAAGGCCATTTTTCAGTATATTTCACAATGTACATTTGAGCGCTTTTTTTTTTTTTGCTTCGCCGGGAGTGTCAGATGCTGTCTTCTTCTTTGTCGCCATTTTTGAACTTGTCAGGTGATTGTGCGCATGCTCGTGACTGAAAAATCTCGGGGAAGCGTGATCATCAGTGCATAAAATTCAACGCGAGACTAGAGGGCGCAAAATGTCCGTCATCTGCTCGATTTTTTTGGTGATAGTTGAAATAGGCTATAAGTACTACGCCACTTGAAAGTTTTTGCACAGGCAGACGGTGGACAGACAGACAGACGGACATTTTTTTCCGTAATTTTTGGACTATTTAAGTCTCATCTCGCAGATTTGAAAAAATCTGAAAAAAACTTTTTTTTTCTGGGGTGAGGGGATGGGTGTATGTGGGGGTGAGTACATTGACTCACATAGCTATGTATGTGAGTCAAAAATCAGTACTATCCTACAAAATAAATAAAATAAAATAAAATGATATAAAATAGACAAACAAAATAAAATTAAATAAATTAGACAAATGAATTCACATAAAACAAATTAAAATATAGATAACAACAAAGAAGACCTTTCAAAGCATAGAAATCAAGCTATCCCACCAAAGATAATAAGCAACTGAAAATAATGCATGTCTATAACCAATGTTCATGCATTGTTAATGCATGCTGCATGAATGGTTTATGATAGTGGGTTGCAATTTATCCCTTGGTCCAATGAAACAACAACAGCCTGAACGCTGTACATACCAGGTGTTTCTGGTGATTCTTGAGATTCGTTGGATGATGGTTCACCTACAAGTATTAGAATAGCGCTTAGTCTGTTGAAACAATGCTATTTGCAGCATAAGTAAAACCTTAGAGTGACACCAGTAACAATTCTGGTAACATTCATTCTTTTGCCTGTTTGACTGGCTTGCTGTCAGGTTGGTTGGCTTAGATTGATTTTGATCGGGATGGATTTTTAAAAAAAAATCTTTTAATGAGCAAACTTTTTATTTCTGGTGTAAACAATTGGAATCTACATGTTCTAATGTATGCACAATGTCACATTATAAAAGGACATGACAGTCATTCTTTATAAGTATGAATACAGTGAAGGAGTCTGTAAGAACATCAATCTGATTCATACCAGGAAGGGGAAATTTAAAATAAAAGCTAGAAAGGCAAAGCCTATATGGCTCACATGCTCATGAAACTCGCAATATTTAACATGAAAATGAGTGCCCAGAAAAAAACAAAATGAAACAGTGGCATTAAAATGCAAAGTAATACTGACTTTGATCTTTCTATGCTTTTGACTTTGACGTCAGTCTCCAAATACATTCATGTACTATCAAAAAAAAACAAAAAAACTGTGACCTGGGAATGACCTTGACCTTCAGTGACCTGGACCTTGGGATGACCTTGACCCTCACATGACCTCTAATGCATGTCTGATCAAATAACCCAATGTTGCATACTATGGGTTAAATAATCAGCTATTCCATTGTATGATGACCAATTTTAAAAAAAATGTGTTTGCAAGGCCTAAAATGACATTGACCTTCAGGATCGACCAAAAAATTTAAAATATATAAAAGATCAATCAATCACTTCAAAATACAACAAGTTTGAACTTTATATCTCTCATAGTTTAGGGTAAAGGTCACTTCAGAGTACCTTACTAACTGACTTTAAACAGCTCCAGTTACTTTGACCTAGGTGAGAGGTTGACCAAATTTGTATAGTACATGTGCCTCATTCATTATAATGCATAAAAAATCATAAGTTCAATAACTTAGAGAAAAGGTGAATTTTTTGTAAAAAATTGTCATTTTTTAAACTAACATTTAATGACCCTATGACCTTTATCTTAGTTAAAGTGAAGTCATTCATTCTTTGTTCATTTATGAGGTCTCATGGGTTTACACCATCTTATTGAGTTTGGTTGCAATAGCTGAAATAGGTTCTGAGTACTTAGCCATTTTTTTTCTGATTTCATTGTTGAACTATTTAGGAATCATCTCACACAGATTTGCAAAACTCTGGAAAACTGTTTTCAGTGGTGAGTACATAGACTCACATTGTTATGCATGTGAGTTAAAAAAAACAACTCAAATGCAGCCACAAGGGAAAAGAAAGATTCAGTGTCATAATGTTCAGCATTTGAAATAAAAACACTTCAACCACGTTAATCGAAAGCCCATTTCCTACATGCCTAGGTATGTACAATGCCCTGCTTTACAAATGAAAATCATCGTCAGATAACAAAGACAATATACTCACATGCATTACATAAAAACAAAAAAAACTTCACTCACATGCTGTTTCGAACTTGTCGACATCATGCTGCTGCTGGACCATCTGGGCCATAACAGTCTCCACCTGCTGGTCAACCTCCTTCTCCAAGCCTTCATCAGCATCACCCTCACTTGTGCCAGAAGTGTCTGAGCGATGTGCCCGAGCAAAGTCATTCAGCGAATTCCAAGTGCTGCGTAAAGACTCCACAATTCGCTGCTTGAGGTCTGTTCCCATCCGTGTGATGCTATCCTTCAGCTCTTTAAAAGAAAGAACTTCACAAAATATTGCTTTGCAAGGGGGAGTCAATATAAAAGATCATACATGAAATGCACAACAATCAGTCAGTCTATCATTTAAGTATAAAATAAAAAGGTTTGAAAAGCAGAATGCAAACTTGTATAACCCTCAGTGAGTTTCAATGCAGTATGTAACCCCTGAAAGCATTTTCTGGTGTCATGGCACCAAATAAAACTACAGCACATAAAACAGATTTCTGAGGATGCACCAGGACAGGAAAAATAAATTAAAGAACCATCCTTTTCCTTTTGTTGTTGTTGCTGATACAAACATATCTCTATAAAAGGTTTTTAGCTGAAACTATACATTTCTCAAATATATAATGCATACATGCAGGCTGGACCCTCTCACATATTATAAATAAAATAATGTTTGCACTCACTTTTGTATTTCCAGACAAATTTGGAAATACTTTTAAATAGTCAGGATGGGGTGGGGGCTGGGGTAATGGGATCAGAACGAGCCAAATGTCGGTCGGTCGGATGGTCCGTCAATTTGTCAGCCCATTGGAAGCCATATCTCAAGCATCGGTGAATCAGAATGGATTTTGACCAACTTCATTGGAAAAGGTTAGTGGCCTGCCCCATGCCATCATACAAGGTATGTGCTCTACTGCAAAGGTCAAGATCACTGGAGTCATTGTGTTACTAAACATGTATTATTCCATTGGTAAGTTGTTCAGTCTGTTGTTCTGAATTTCACTTTTTTGTTCATAACACTTTTTACAAAAGGAGGCACTGTGGTCTAATGGTAGTGCTTCGGCTTGCGGATCGGAAGGTCCCGGGTTCGAGCCCTGGCCGGGCCATTGTTTTGTGTCCCTGGGAAAGACACTTTACTCCTGTTTTCCTACTCCTTCGGATGAGAGTATAAACCGAGGTCTAGTCTGTGTCGCATACATTCCATCATAACGGACTTTAAAGATCCTGACGCTCATGTCCTAGACGGGTGAGTGCCGGTGACAAGAACACACCCAGCATGCACCTAGGTCCTTCTCCCCCATCCCTGGCTGCCCAGGATTGTGCTCAGTTGTCCGGGCGTCAGACCATGCGCCCAAAGGCTGCGGGTGGGCGTCTCGGGCGGCTTGAGTTAAATCCTGTATCGGCCAGCGCCTTGAGCAGCTCTTGAGCTGGAAAAGCGCTATATAAGAACGATTAAATAAATAAATAATAAATAAATAAATAAATACATACATTACCTCAAGAATAAGTGAACTGAAATTCATAATTTTTAATTTGTGCATACTTTTAATTACTGCTAAACATGTTGGATCATTTATATTTGTACTTTCTCAAAGGTCAAGGTCAATGTGCTGCACTATTTTCTAAACATGTTTTATGCTGTATCTAACAATTTGCTGATCCAATTTCGATCATTTGTTGCTTGAAGATAGTTCAGATCATTCCAAGTTTTCCTTTTGCTTCTTTAGGATAAACCCAAGTCACTATACCACCAAAAAAATTAACACTTTTGATAATGCTGTCGCTATGGGCTATGTATGCGAGTGTCTGGATATATACATTTGAATAATAATAATAATAATACATGCTATGTACGCGCCTTTCCCCAAGGCTCAAAGCTCGGCGATCTATACCAACATACACGCTCACCTGTCTCATTTACCCTCACACACACCAATACACATACATCACTCAAACAGGTGGTGTAAAGGCAGGGAGATCGCTATTAGAAGACGGAAGAAAATCGAATTTTATTTTTGAAATTTTTATATTGACTGCATCTTGTACCATTACTGAAGGGAAGGAGGAAACCGAAGTGCCCGGAGAAAACCCTCGGTGACCTCAATAGTCTCGTACCTAAGTCACATACGTTCGCCCCTTGCGGGAATCGAACCCGCGACCTTCGGCATAGAAAACCGGCAAATGATCTGCAAACTTGTTTGTTTTCGTAACAGTATTTGGCTTATCATTTCTATACTCACCAAGATGCAGCCTTTTTCTTCCTTTGTAATGCGGCACCAAGACCGGCTTGATTGTAGATGTTGCAGGGTTGATCAGTGGTTCCAAGCGATAGGCCTGTAATAAAAAACACAAATTGTGAGAATAATAAGTTCAATTTCCCTCAATTATTGCAAAGACTTACATTTAAAGATAATACACCATGACATAAGCTTCAATTATTTAAATTAAATCCTGAGGGTTTTTATATATGCATCAATACTATGAAATAACTTTATAAGATAGATACAAATATTCCAAATTCATACATAAATCTAATGAAAAAACCAACAGTGCTTCTGTTTCTAGATCCTCCTCAGCTTAACCTTTAGGCTGCGCTGTCAACGTACGTAGCACGGGGTGTTTAACGCCATCCTAATGCGATGTATCCGTATGCTGTACGGGAGATAGTATAAGGGAGGTAAAAGCGTGTATAAAATAAATCCTTGGTCATGATTATGAAACAAAAGATGTTTCCCTTCAACTGTAATGTTTTGGAAAAAAAAATCTTTTGGTTTAGAGGTCATTTTCAAACAAAAAGCACGCGTCGAAGCACTTGTTGCTGGCGAAATTTTCCGCCTCGTTCGTCGCCATCATGGCACGCATAACATACATGGCAGAAGAGGTGGCGTAAATGTTTCAGGAAGAAAACTTTGATGATAATAGTGGGGATGAAGATTTTGATGCGTGTGATGATGTTTATTTGATGGAGGCTGGAGAGAGGGATTATGATTCGGGACGAAGAAGAAGATCGCCACCTACAATCTTTAGCAGACGACGGTAGGTGAAAAAAAACTTTGTTATTTTCACTAGGTCTATAATATTATTTGCCTTTTACACAGACTATTTCTGTATTTATCAGGCTTTGATTACAGTCCATTTTGGTTCTCATAATTTTTGGTAATAAATCTTATTTCTATTTTGCAATTCTTTGCGTATGACTTCAAGAATGGGTGTGCAGTTGAGTGATTGTGAATTTGTTTGCTCATGCCCCTAACTTTCCATCCCATAATTGTACTAACCAACAATCTTACACTTTTTTGTGTCTGTTCTTTGGAATCTTTATTCAATTTCCTTTCATTTGATATTACTTTTATATATCTAGGTGTAATAGTTTAGCAACAATGGCATATATAATAAGGCATGTGTGTTTTTAATCGTAAGTCAAAATTTTCTTTAGCACAGAGCAGGAAAAACATGTCAGCAGGCTAAGGGTTAAACTGACTGTAAAATAATAATTACATCAAATGTGCCAACAAACTTACCACTGGATCAAACTGTCCCGCATGAATTTAATGGCCATTTAGAGAACATGAAACAAAAACGAATATAAGAATAAGACACAGAATATCACAATGCATTTAAAGCTAGTCAAAAACACACATGAGCAATGCAAAAGGAAAAGGTAACATTAAATTAAATTATTAAATCATTAAAAATATGACTTCAATTGTTTCTCCATGAGAAACACACGTATGTGGTGAGCTTTTACGAGGACCTAGGTTAAAATAATAAGAAGCTTACTGTTACTTTTTACATTAAAAAAAATAAAATAAATAAAACACATACAGGATGAAAAATGTTGAAGAATCGTGAGCATGTTGGGAGCCTGAAGTTCTCCCCCATCTGCTGGACACCCCTCACAGAGAGAAACACACCAATAGGAGACCCCAAAGCAAATAGGCAGGTGGGAGCAAACTCAAGTTGTGGGTAGCGCACAAATGGCTGACCAGTGCCAGCCAAACCACAAATGTAGTCCACGGAGATGCTGGATTGGGGTTTTCTGCAATAGAAGTTATTGTGTGAATTAATTCAAATCTGTTGACTGTAGTCAGGTATTATATAATTCTTTGCCACTCGCAAGGCCTGTCCAGGCCTGCGAGCTCAGTGCTTTTGTTTCCTTGCAAGGCCCATTCTGTCCCGCGAACTAGTCTACCGCATCATAACTGTCTAGCAATGGTCAACCACAATGCATCGCTTAAATATTTATCGAGGAAAAACTTCCATTTCCAGTTTAGTTTTTCACTCGATCTACATGGTGGACTAGGCGATAGTCTTTACATGGTAATTTTTTTAAACCACAAAGATTTTGGCCCAAATTTCTGTGTCACAAAGATGGGGGAAGAAGATAAGGTGATCGATTATCTGTGAAAGCAACGATGACAATAACTTTATGGACTTTACACTAGAAGAAATAGCGAAATGAGAGGTGTCTGATGTTGACTTGGATTTAGCAGTAATCCCAAATCGCCTTGATTTTGACAATTTTGATGATCAGCAGAATTTACAGAACTGACCGATGTGAAAATTCAACATCTGGTGGTATTCTTCATCACATTAAAACAGGTGAATATATTCATTTTGTATTTTAATTGAGTTTTTTCCTTAAGCGTGGCATGAACATTTTGCGGAGTTCTTTCCCCTGCGAACCAAATAGGAAGCTCAAAACTGTGGCATTTTGGTTTAGTTTGAGTGGCTTTAGTATCATGCCAAAACAAAATGCATCAGATACTTAAATGGCAGCAATCCTTCACTAATCAAATAAACGTGAAAATCATCACATCAGTAATAACGTCAAATCTTCTAAATGTTGCGGATACATTTATACAGTACAAAGCTTTACAAGTGACCATCAACCAAACTCATAAATTGTACTCTGCCATTTCAATTTCCAGAAGTTTCACTTACATTTGCACAGGCTGAGCTTTCTTTTGCTCAGTTTTCAATTTCTTTTCAAGCTCCTTCCTGATCTTTTTCTCCAGGTCCTTGACTGTTTTCTGTTCCTGCAGAAAAATAAACACACAAACAAAAGATGTGACCATGTTATATAAAATTACATGACATTTCTAAGAAGGACACTTTTTCTTTAGAAGTTCTAAATATTTTAGTGTCCAGTCCATTCAGATAATGTTCAAAGAAAAATGAACACTACAAAGAGTACAATATTTGAGAATATGATCATGATCACACTTTGCCTGTTCAGTACTCTGTATGAAAATACAATAAATGGGTCTAAATTCAGTGGGAAAAACTTCAACAATGATAACCTTTTTGTCTTTTTCTTCCTGCAACAATAGCTGCACCTTTTTCCTTGGTCCCATAGGCAGGCCTAAATCTTTCAAATCCTGTTCGCTGCACATAGACTGAAACAAAAACAAGACCGATTTTAGATTTCTAATCGTTACTGGGACACTGTAGTAGAGTGCCTTTCCTGCAGATGCCTTTCCTGCAGATTTTTACTCTATCTTGTTTTGATCAGCATCAGGTGATCAGTTCATTCACATCAAGCAAATTTTCATGTAATTTAAGACATTTTGCATGCACATATTAAAAAACACAAACCAAACCTGAATACAGCACATCAAGAATTCAAATGTGGACAAATAAATTGCACAACACGTCCAAAGCAAGAAACATGTATGATTTCCACAAGGGCTCTGCACATGCACAAACCTTAAAAGTACAATGTATCAATCAATACAAAGTCTTGAAGCCAAATAAAATAAACAAGAGTCTTTAAATCCTTTTTTCAATTAAATGTAACCGAAAAAGAAAAAAAAAAGGAATCCCTTTCTTTTTTTAATAGCTTTATTTAATTATATTTAATAATCAAGAATTCAAATGTGGACAAACAAATTGCACAACACGTCCAAAGCAACAAACATGTATGATTTCCACAAGGGCTCTGCACATGTACAAACCTTAAAAGTACGCTGCATCAATCAATACAAAGTCTTGAAGCCAAATAAAATAAACAAGAGTCTTTAAATCATTTTTTTTATTAAATGTAACACACAAAAAAGAAAATAGGAATCCCTTTTTTTTAAATAGTTTTATTTCATTTTAGAGAGAGCGAGAGCGAGAGAGAGAGAGAGAGAGAGAGAGAGAGAGAGAGAGTGAGAGAGAGAGATATATACATAATAATAGATATATATAATTAAATAAATCCATTAAAAAAGAAAGAGATTTCAATCAAAATGTAGCTTAGGTTTTCCTGTCTGAGAAAGATATCACACAAAAGGCAAAAGCAATTCACTCAAGAAGTGTTGAAAGTCTGAATATGAATCAAGTCTGATACGGATGTCTTACCAGAGATTCCATGTCAATCTGTTCTTGATGAAAGAGGCTGATTTTGTTTTTGAGACCCACTTTCTCCAGCAGTCCTTCCAATGTCAGAGGAGCCTCTGCTTCTGCTTCCTCTTCTGCTTGTTCCTCTGTTTCTGTTTCGACCGTAGTGGTGCTCTGAAATTGCACCAAAATGCAGTAGGCTCATGGAATTCTTCCAATACATGGCATCTTTGCTGTTGCGAGAAATCTCAAGGTATATAATATATTGATTTATTTGTTAACTTATCTATTGGTCGGTTTGTCTGCTTTATTTATTTATTTTTGCTGTTCTATTTATAAACATTGTATCAAAAGATCAACAGCTTCTGTTTTTATGACACATAACGTGTTCAGCAGGTGATGACATTTTACCATAAACCTTGTGATAAGAAGGAATTCTATAAATATAATATATTATACACAACCCCTAGTAACTGTTGTTATTACAATTATGATGATAATAACAATTATTATAATAACGACAACAGGACTGGCAATGATGGCGCTCATGATGATAATAATGATCATAATAATGCTGCTAACAAGACTGATAAGAATTTGAATAATTCTTATGATCTCCTAAAACAAGCATTGTTAATAAAAGTTTAATAAAATGTATAGAAAAGTTACCAAGTTATCACTGTCATCAAAACTTCCTGCTGCTCCACTTAAGCCGTTCATATCAAATGAATCCCCTGGCTCATGCTGATGCATCAGCAGATCAAACAGGATTGAAGCTCCTACAGCACAGGAAATACTTAAAATAAGCCCATATGACTCACATGCTCTTTATGGAATTCGCAATATTTAACATGAAAATGAGTGCCCAGAAAAAACATTAAAATGCAAAGTAATACAGACTTCGATCTTTCTATGCTCTTGACATTGAGATGACCTCGACCATCGGCTCCAAATACACTCAAGACTCATGTACTATCAAATAAACAACAGCTAAAGTTGTTTTATGCCAACAAAACTGTGAACTTGGGTGACCCTGACCTTCAGCAACCTTAACCTTGGGGTGACCTTGACCATCATGTGAACTCTCGTGCATGTCTGATCAAATAACCTAATGTTGTATGCGTATTATGGGTTAAATAAACAGCCATTCCACTGTACGATGACCTATTTTTAAAATGTTTTTGCGAGGCCTAAAATGACCTTGACCTTCAAGGTCAACACAAAAATGGAAAATATATAAAAGGTCAATCTATCAAGTATCACATTTAAATACAACAAGTTTGGACTTTATATATATCTCTCATAGTTTATGGTCAAGGTCAATTCAAAGTACCTTACTAACTGACTTTAGACAGCTCCAGTGACCTTGACCTTGGAGTGAGGTTGACCAAATTTGTAAAGTATGTGTGTCTCATTGATATTTATCATGCATCAAAGAATCATAAATCAAATATTAATAATCTAGAAAAAAAAAAAAAAAAGTAAAATTTTGAGGAAAATTTTCCATTTTTTGACTAACATTTGTTGACCATGTGACCTTGACGTGAAATCATTCATTCACAGATCATTTATGAGGTCTCATGGGTATACACCATCTTACCATGTTTGGTTGTGGTAGTTGAAATAGGCTTTGAGTACTTTGAGTGGTAGAGGGGATGGTGGGGAGGGGAAGTACAATAAACATTAGAGGATAACAAAAAATAAAGTATGTTTAAGATGTGCCAGAACACAAAATCTTCTTTCAATCATCCATGCCATCTTCATCCAGGAAGAGATATCACATTAAGATGCAAGTGACCCAGATGTCTACTACAAAAACTCCAGCTCAGCGAAAACATGTTAACGGCTTTTTCATTACAAGAAACAACTTTGCTATGTGTTGTTTATTACATTTAATGTCGGCTCGCCAAAAAAAAGTCATAGAAAAAAAAGGCTTTATTAAATTACTCAAAAATACCACAATAAGCAGTGAATGCCATCTGTAAATTAACTTATTTTTGTCATTTGTAAGGGTACACTGGCTGCTTGATGACATCGGCTTTGTTTTAGGAACAAAACTTACCTAGACTATGTCCCGCCACAGACGCTTCACCACTGAATGTTGGGTTGCGAGCCAGAAATAACTGGAACAAACGGTTCATTTCTCTGCCCACCGTGTCACAAATGATCTGTAGATGTAAAAAAAAAAATAATAATTTAAGCACCCAAGCAAGATGTAAAGTAATTAAGCAAGCAAGCAAATAAGTAAACAAACAGTTGAATCCTATCCTATCCTATACCGTAACCCGGTGTTCGTAGGGGCACCACAGATGATCGTTTAACCAGCGTACTCCATCTTTCCCTGTCCTCAGCAACCTTGATGGTTTCGTTCAGTGTCAAACCCGTCCATTCTCTAATGTTGTCCTCCCATCTCTTTTTCGGTCTCCCTCTTCTTCTACCTCCTTGCACTGTGCTTTGCAGATGGTCTTTGCACGACCTGATGATCTAGTGAGGTGGCCATACCATCGGAGTTTCCATTTTTCACCACTGTGAGCAGGTCATCGTGTTGTCCAATGGCTTGTGTGATGGTATTTCGCACTTCGTCGTTGGTGATGTGCTGGGTATAGGAAATGCCCAGAAGTCTTCTGCAGCACCTCATCTCCATGCTTTGTATTCTTCGTTGTAGATCGGCTGTGAAGGTCCATGTTTCGCAAGCATATAGGAAGAAGGCCCTGTGGGTTCGGGCACTGATTAGAATAGACCCAACGTTTCCCCGACGTGTCGTAAGAGGCAACTAACAGGGGTGATGTCAGCACGGCATCACTGGGCGAAAGTCTTCTACACAGAAGTCACCGGCCAGGACGGAGGAACCTCATGTTACTACAGGTTCAACGACCACGTGCTCGGGCCAAGGCGTGGAGAGGATTGGGCCCTGCCAGGTCTTTCTTGCCAAAGACACACTGCATGATGACCTTCCTAAACAGTTGAATAAAAACATTAATTAATAACTGAAAATAACTCGCAGGCATACCTGACAATAAGCAGGGCTGGTGTAGAAGAGAATATCCATGAGAGTGTCGTTGACAAAGTCTCTCAACTTGCTGGTGCTGGGCAGTGTGATTGATTTCAGACGACTGCAACGACAACCATTTTATTGTTGTCATCAAAAATCTTCTTTTTTTTTTTTAATCGTCTTTGTCATTATCATCACCATTATCATCATCATCCTTGTCTACCAAACAATCAACCTATTAATCAGTCTTCCACACCTTTGTTGTCATTCACAATGAATCTTTGTTGTTGAAAGTGTTCAGAACCATATTACCTCTAGCGCCAAAGACTGGCAAGACCTGTGTGTGGGTATGATCAACTGCTATGATCCAGTAACTAGTCTAGTCTAATCTTGTCATATTTTTCTATATCAGTCTCTGGTTTTGTTATGACAAAGGTTTCAAAAGCAAAGTAACTTCTTTCCTTTTCCCAGTCTCACCTGTCAACTCCAGTGGCTTCAGAGTGAACAGCCATATGCCAGTGAACAGGAAGGAACTCTACTCGGTGGATATGTCCACTTTGAGCGTATGGTCCAAAGTGGCTGGTGATCAGCCCATTGGCAATGGACCGAAAATCATCCACTGCAATAAAAACAGAGCAAGACATCCCTAGCTAGAAGCAGCGTTGTGCAATACAATGTTTAAAGCACAACATTTAATGGATTTTGGGAAACCTTATATCTCTAACTAGTGTAAGTATAGAAATTGCGAGAATAACCTATCTTGCTTTCCCCCTCTCCCCCCCCCCCCCTTTCTCCCCTTTTACATTCCCACTGCCCTCTCGTTCTGAATTAACTTATAAACACTGACTGCATTTGTAAATTCGCCAGGATAAAGTGAATTCCGCAGACTATGCCATGCTAACTTTCTATGTCAAAATGTTCTTACATCAGAATTCTTTATGTCAAGCCAAACTAAATGACCACAGACATTAAAAAAGATAATGTAACGCTGCTGAGAAGGAAATGATAATGGTGAAATGTTAACACTCACCACACTCCACAATGTTTCTGAACCGAAAATCGCAGGTGTCTCCAATACCATGCAGCACAAACACTAAGTGATCCACTTCTGCTGATTCACCTGGGGTGGGATGAAAACATAAAATGTAGTAATTAAAAATGAAAGTACAGGTAATTAAAGACAGATTCTACTATCTGTTTTGACAGGCATAAAATCTCATGTCTGTTGCTTTCCAAACTAACAGCTTAATAACGAAAACGGCTTTAAACATTAAAATAAACTAATTTCTTGGAGGAAGATCATACAGCAATAAATGTCAAACCACATACAAAACACAGAGGGTGGTGGTTGAGGAGATGAAGGGAGGGAGGGAGAGATAGAGAGAAAGAAAGAGAATATACCGCCTTCAATTGTCCCAAAATCATCAGCCCCTCTCTTCACAACTCGCGGTCTCATCTGATCACCCTGTAAATAATAAAATACAATATTAATTAATGGAAAAAGAAAAGACAAAAAACTACGCAAATGATATCTGTAAATTAAAACATGAACCAAAACTGAAACTTCTACAATTTCATTTTATCCAAGATCATGAACATTATGCATCAATTTCTTTTTCTTTTCTTTTTTTTTAAAATCCAGAGCACAATTTTCCTTAGTAGTTGCACAATTTTTCTCAACATGAAACTGCATACTAATACTGTACTAGCAAATTACTCATAGTCAATAATGTTAGTCCTATGACAATTCTGCTGTTCAATTTTTTATGAAATAAATATTAAAAGTAGGTCTTCATCCTACCGGGTATAGGAACTTACATTTAAAGACATCAAATAGCATGCTCATCAAAGTTAAAACCACAGATAACTACTCACTGCACTCACATAACAAACATTCACACAATGGAACAACACCATTCAATGACATTCATTGTACTAAAGATTTACATGATTAATATATTGAAACGAAAAAAAGCAAAGATTAAAGAAAGTCTCTCTTGATCCTTCCGACATCACAGCAAGAGCAGAAAAAGACAAAATAAAACAGTGCATGCTCTTTTCTGACAAAGAAAATTATGACCAAAAATTCAGCAAACTTTAAATAAAGTCAGATGTGGTTACTTGTAATTCACATGTTTCAAAAACACCCAAAACAACAATAATCAGAGAACAGAAGTTTGAAAACCATTTCTCTTGTTCAAACTTAATACAGAATTTATCCATAGGTATAAAACTGTGTCCATCCCTACTTCTACCAGACACATTCTTTGTAATTTTTGTTTCCGTTTTTCATCAGCAAGGAAATATTAGGTAGGCTTCAAACCCATTTTCACACTACAATTAAAAGCTGGACAACACTACTTCAAAAACTGAAACCATCATTCAAGAGAAGGTCAAATCTTGTAATAGCAACTAAAAAAAATATATATATATATATATTTTATAAGTTTTGAAGGGCAAGTGTGGGGTGGGGAGAATGAGGACAGTCAGCTATATCAAAGAAACAGCACAATAAATCCTGCATGCTGTTCTTACCCATGGAGCTGATGAGAACATACTGACATTCTAGCAAAAAGAAAGCAAGCACAATATATACTGTACTAAATAAAATATGAGGTTCAAACAAGAGAAACACCATATAAGATTTTGAACAACACTGACTGATGGAAGGTTTCCAGAAAAAAAAGTGTACATTCAGGACTTGTCTGAATAGCAAGCACAGAATAAATACTTCTATACATAAAACTCACCACCGCAGCTTGCTATATAGCACAGACATAAAAAAGACAGTCAAACTTGTGCTTAATTCTTAAACTACTGCAAAAAACATCATTGTTGGGATAACCCTCATTCCAACAGAACCAAATTTGGTAGTGCATCAAAAGGACAACAGAATTTAAAACTCAAGAGCACTTTCTTTATTCAACAAACAAACAAAAGAAAGAGAGAAAAAGAAAATAAAAAAAAAGAAGATAAAAGAATAAATGTCAAATACAGAAATAAAGGTGTTACTTTCTAACATAGAAACATTTCACAAGAGATAAAGACATTGGTGACATGCAGTAACAGTAGGATATACCAACAAAACAATAGGAAGCTGTCAACTACCACCACAATTTACTTTTTCCAAACATTACAGGGCAAGAAAGCTGCACATATTTGAAAGATTTCAACAAAATGCACCAGGCAACAATCTTGGAAAAAGCAAGAATCAGTTACTGGCTAAAGGGAAGTAATCCAAAGGGAAGTAATGCAATAAGTAATCCATGATTTACAATGTGAGCAATCCAACAACAGTTACATTAAAATGTATTAAATTTAACTTGATACTATATTCAGCCATTCACATATATTCATTCCTTTTCAGTTAGTCAATGAAAAGAAAATATTCACAAACCTGAACGTTGCCCCATTCATCAGGCTGTGAAGTGGCTTGAAAATGCACGATGACATTAGGGTTGTGCATAACAATGGTGTCTTTGCCAGGCAACTCAATGCGCTTGTGCCAATCATTCCGTGATATGGCATTCTTGTATTCATTCTGCAATTACAAAAGTACTTTATCAATATGGCATTCAGAAACACAAAGAAATAAACAAATATACTTTTTGTTAAACAAACGCATTGGGTAATTTTTTAATTTATTTTTTTATCAGCACATAGGCTCACATTGCTGTATACATGCAAATTACGAAAGGGTTTTTCTCCCTTAAAACTGCTGCAAACACCAACCTCCAAGAGTTCTGACTGCTGCTCATCATATGGTACATAACGATTGTCACGCTCTCGCTTGTAAAACCAAGAGCAGCGCTGTATGTGGACTGGTTCTTCTTCCCAGTAGACAGCTCTTCGCAGTCTGGGTCCTAACTCCACATCATAGCGACCTCCATCTGTGCTTATTAACTCCGTGGCACCACCGCTACGCTCTACAAAAGGAAGAACAGTTTTCATGAAGATTAGCATTATAAATAAATAACTATGTATAGCGCCCTTCCTCACTAGTGCTCATAGCGCTTTACGGCAAGGTTAAAAAATAACGCAAAAAATTCCATACAAAATCAGAATACAGACACACACACAACAGCCCTGACTGTGGTTGTAAGCACGAAGGAAAATTCAGGATCAAGATTTAAGGAGAGACACTCTTGAAAATGTGTGTTTACAGTCCAGAGCGAAAATAAAAAAACAAGAGTTAAAGGAAGAGACTGTAGAGGCTGAAAAGCAGAATGAGTGTTGACTAAAAGTTTTTGTTTTGATATGGGGAAGCTTTAAAATATTACATTTGCTATTACTCATCAAATTCATATTATAATTATTTCTACTTTCCTTACAGTTTTTGGTTTACATTGAAAACTATCCTATCCTATCCCGTAACTTGAAAGTCGTTGGGGCACCACAGATGATCATTTAACCAGCGTACTCCATCTTTCTCTGTCCTCAGCAACCCTCATGGCTTCGCTCAGTGTCAAGCCAGTCCATTCTCGAATATTTTCCTCCCACCTCTTTTTCTTTCTCCTTCTTCTTCTGCCTCCTTGCACCGTGCTTTGCAGATGGTCTTGGCAAGGCTTGATGCTCTGGTGACGTGGCCATACCATCGAAGTTTCAGTTTCTTCACTACTGTGATCATGTCATCGTGTTGTTCAATGGCTTGTGTGATGGTCTGTCAGACTTCATCGTAGGTGATGTGCTGGGTATAGGAAATGCCCAGAAGTCTTCTGTGGCACCTTATCTCCATGCTTTTTATTCTTCGTTATAGGTCTGCTGTGAGAGTCCATGTTTTGCAAGTGTATTAGAAGTTACTTTTCTTCCAGTTTGTGGTTTACACTGAAAACAAAGAAGTTATAAGAAGAAATGATAAAATCCAGACACAACTGAGAGCTTGTTACTGGATAACAGGTAACTATACGAGGGTGGTCCAATAAGTACTTAGCCTACAAAAGAAAAACAAAAATTTTGAAAAAGTGGCGATTTATTTTTCAATATAGTTTCTTTTTAGTTCGATACACTTGACCCAGCGATGCTCCAACTTCTTTAACCCGTCTGAAAAATATGTTTTCTCTAGGTCTGCAAAGTAGGCCTCCGTGGCGGCGATGACCTCCTCATTCGACTCAAATTTCTGCCCGGCGAGTGACTTTTTTAACTTTGGATACAAAAAAAAAGTGACACAGGGTCAAATCTGGAGAATACGGTGGATGGGGCAGCAGTTCGTAGCCCAATTCGACCGATGCGAGGGCAGAGGTGTGAGCCGGTGCGTTATCATGGTGGAAGAGCATTTTTTTTTTTCCGCCAAATGGGGCCGGTTTTTTTTTTTTTTATTCGGCATCGAATCGGCCCAAAAATTCGGCATAGTACAGCCCTGTGACTGTTTTGCCCTTCTCCAGGTAGTCGATGTAGATCCCACCTTGTGAATCCCAGAAAACGGTGGCCATCACCTTTCCGGCCGATAAGAAGTCTTCGCCTTCTTCGGAGCACGTTCGCCGGGTGAAATCCACTGTTTCGACTGCTCCTTGGTCTCAGACTCTGGTTTGTACCAGTGGATTCATGTTTTGTCGACTGTCACGAAACTCCTTCAGATTGCGCTTAACAGCGTCAAACGCTGCTCTGAAGTGGTCTCACGGTTGTGCTTGTTATCCGGAGTGAGCAAATGCGGCACCCATCGCGCCGACAGCTTTATCATGCCCAAAATTTCATGCAGGATATGACCCACACGATCTTTTGAAATGCCTACTGCATAGTACAGCCCTGTGACCGTTTTGCTCTTATCCAGGTAGTCGATGTAGATCACACCTTGTGAATCCCAGAAAACGGTGGCCATCACCTTTCCGGCCGATAAGAAGTCTTCGCCTTCTTCTGAGCACGTTCGCCAGGTGAAGTCCACTGTTTCGACAGTTCCTTGGTCTCTGGTGTGTACCAGTGGATCCATGTTTTGGGGCACCAGGACGTGGCTCATCAAAAACCGACGTGCGATCACGTTGAAACTCGTTAAACCAAGTTTTGACGGTCGCCATCGAAGGAGAAGAATCACCGTACACAGCATCCAAACGCTCTTTGATTTAGCTGCAAGATTTGCCTTCCAAAAACAAGAATCGAATCACCGACCGATTTTGCTCTTTTTCCATTTTTCTAATATCAGCGGACACGCCCGCTTCCACACGCGGTCAAAATAAAACTACGAGTCCGATCCGACTGAAATTTCAACAGTAGCCATCTACGAGAATGTACTACATGATAGTAAATTGCTCTAGCGATTCTGGTGCCATCAGGCTGTGAGGCCAAGTACTTATCGGACTGCCCTCGTATAATGTGATAGAGAAATAAATAATCATTATATAAATTACCTTTAACAAACTGTTCTTCAAGCCTGCTAGAGTCTAGGCGAGAGAACGTGTACCAGACTTCCTGACCTTCTACTGACTTCCTGTAACACCAATGATAGCGTACAGGAACGTAAACCACTCCAGGGGTCATCATCGACGGCGGCATAGGTGGACCCTGGGCATAAGAGGCACTTGGAGGGCCCTGGGCATATGAGCTAGGTGGGGCAGAATTTGAGGTGGGTGGTGGTGTCATGAAAGGAGGTGGGGAGAAACCTATTGGGGGTGGAGTGTTGAAAGTTGGTGGAGCTGGAAGGTCTGAAGGGGGAGGAGCAGAAGGCAAGGACACATTAGATATTGCGTAGGTTCCCGCTGGAGGCGGAGCATACCTCAGGGGTCCTTTCTGCCTGTAAATGTTAGGACCTGCCTTTTCTGAAATCATAGAAAGTATAAAATTATACAATTAAAAAAAATAATAACCTGAACTAAAACCAGAATCCTCATATGTAAAGCAATTATTAGACATAAAATAAATAACGATTATTTTTTTAAAAAAAGATTAAATATATTATACATATTTTATAAATAATGCCAATACAACAAGCTCATAAATTATTTCTGTCATACATTATTTCTGTAATGGTCAATTTAAATGGCAGAAAGAACTAAGAATGAATATTTTCATAATTTTCTTATTTTATTAATACAAATTATTTATATTTTAATCAAGTCTTAAAACAAGAGTACTTAAAACGTTGGTAGCTGTCAACCGATAAACTAACCTGAAGGTTGGGGTGGTGTCCAAGTGGAAGGAGCACTAGCAGCTGCTGCAGAAGAGGCTGGAGCAGGTGTGTTAATCATACTTTCACCACCAGTAGCAGGAGGGAACCCAGATGAATTTGGAGGAAGTGAAGGGACAAGGCTTGATGATGGGTGGTTAAAAGCAGGAGGCAAAGGCTGTGGAGGAGGAAAATGGCCTACTGTTGCAAATGGATCACTGGCTCCCGATGCAGGGGCCTGAAAAAAAGGGATGCTCCCTCCTTGTGGCGCTTTAGCTCCTCCCAGGGGTGGAGCTCCTGCTGGGGGCCCTTGACCCACAAAGCTGTCAGCTTCACAGTCTTCATCTGAAAAAGATCAGCCAAGCACAAATAGTCCAGATCAAAGCCAAATACTCATGGAGTCATGCACTGCATACTACCCATAAAAAATGTATGAAAGGGAGCAATTTTATGTGAGTTAGGTTCTGGAGCACTAAAAAAGTAACAATGATAAATAGAATCACTTCTCACTAAGCCAAATTAGCATTAACTTGATTAAGACTAGTAAGACTAAGACTAAGAGTTAGTATTAATAGTAGTGCCCTGTGGTTTGTTGTTGCTATTACATTTAAATTGCACGAGACGCACCTTATATTATAAGTAATATGTAATGAATATCAGACACACAATATCTCATGAAGATCCCCAATCACAACCATATCGAAGAATCTTTGGAATTTTTTGAAAATGCTTCTTAAGTTAGTGCACAACAAAATCTGGAATTGGAAACAGTTGGTGGCAATGTATCCATGCATGAAGAAAAGTACTTACCAAGAAGTGACGGCTCTGACTGCACAACGGGCATAAGAAAGCTCGGCTGGTCTGGTGGATTGAGAGTTAGACCCCCTCCTGCTGGCATCAACAGCAGAGGAGGAGGAGTAGGTTCTTTCTTATGTTTGTCAGCCATCACACGTCGTCGGCAAACAACCGGAAATGATTCGACGTGTCCTTCATTTATTTAAACCTGATGTTATCTCCCTTAGTAGCACTTTCGCTTTCTTCTTTTCTTGATATTGCCTCTATAATTTTTGTGCCTTCTCTCTTTTTCTTGTAAAAAACAAAATTCAATGGTAGAGTTGCTTCTAGCCTGTTTATTATGTAACTAACAGATGTTAGAGCTACGACTTTTTATGGGCTTCAGTTTAACCGAATTTGTGAGCTCTGAATAATTTGTTTTGTTTTGTTTTGTTATTTCTAAATACCGAAATATACTGGAATGAATAAAATTGCTTCCGCCGCCATTTTCCTGTTTCCTTCACTTCCTTTTTGGTGTCCACCTACTGATAGATATAGTGGAGTTTGTTGGAGAGATTTTGTAGCAAGTACATAATTTCGCACTATGATTTTGCTGGAATATAAAAATCTGATTGTTCAGGAGACTTTGACGGAAAAGATTCGCAATGTCCTGGACGGGTAAGTCACAGTTTTGGGGCCGCTAGCCGAAAAGATTGAACACGGAAGGTGAGGGGTGTGTGACTCAGTATCAGTTTCTATGATGCTACCGGCTTCCTAGTATTCATTTATTGAATTGTTCATACACACGAAATTGATATTAGTATAATTGTTAGTGATACATAAGACGATAAATTATACAAGCTAAGGATGTGAGGATCCGATATTGAGCCAAACATTTTACATAATTGAAATATTGTCCGCCAAAGGCAAAGGCTTCTTTTCTATTATAGTTCTACTTCTAGTACTGTTTGAGTCTGACTGCAGAATCTGAGAATGGTACTGGTAGACCATATTAGCAAATAGAATTAGCGATATTTGGATGGGAGATAAATCTGTCAAAGTTTGACCAGTCAACCATTAGGCATTACTTTGCCAGCTATAACTAAATATAATGCTAGAAGAAAGAAAAATTAACTTTTAAGCCAAACAAGTCGTATGTACAACTTGTATACAAGTCGTATACAACTTGTATTACAAGTTTCCAAATTTTCGCCTTTAGCGATGCCATAACGTTTAACCCTGAGGAAGCCTGGTAGTAATAAAGGCGAAAATTTGGAAACTTGTATACGACTTGTTTGGCTTAATTTTTCTTTCTTCTGCGATTTCTGACTATGAAAATCAACCACGTATCATCTTGCATGATCCAAGTCGTTATCCTCAAAGCTTTGCTCCTCACAGCAAGTAATATGGCGGTGAACTTTAAAGAAATGACCATAAATATATAATGCTAGTATAATCTTCTCATTATGATTAACATCCCGGCTCCTTTTCACCAAACTTGAATGTCTGCCAGTTTTTGCTTCCAAGTCAACACAGTTTTCTTCAACCCAGGACTGTAAATGTAAACAAAGATGGCAGTGCTCTTAAGACTGTGTCACAATCTTTCTGGTCTACCCATACTTTCAGATTGTTTAGAATATTTTGCTATGCAGTTTGGCAATGCAATCCTTAGTAGTTACTTCATCAGAACCCATCAAAACATTTGGAACAGTTTGCTGCACAATTTTTTTTCCCAGCAGGCATGATTTAGAGGTAGATTTAACATGTGTGTGCTTTAGGCTTCAGATGAGTGTATAAACTGAGGTCTAGTTCGTGCACGTACATGTTCTATCGCATGTACGTTAAAGATTCTGACGCATATGTCTTAGACAGCTACACAGATACATCCAGAACGCACTGGGTCCCTTTTCCCAACCCTGGATGCTCAGAATTGTGCTCAGTTGTCAGGGCGTCAGACTATGCAAGTGGGCTCCTCGTGCGGCTTGAGTTGGATCCTGAATCAACCAGCACCTTATGCAGCTCCTGAGCTGGGAAATCACAATATAAGATTGATTAAATTAAGATTGATTATGTACATTTAAAATTAAAATAAGTAATGAGGCTTATAGTTATAGTCATAGATTGTATTCCAATATTACATTAAATTTACTGACTAGACAAAATGTTTTAAAAAGTTTCTGCACTCCTCACTGTCTCACTCTCAGTATCTGCAAATACTAGAGAAATAGTGTTATGAACTACCATCTTTTGTTCATATTATTTATTATTTATACATTTTCACTGTCTCACTCTCAGTATCTGCAAATACTAGAGATTTATAAACTAGTGTTTTGAACTACCATCTTTTTTTTTTCTTTTTTTTTTTAAACTACCATCTTTTGTTCATATTATTTATTAAATATTTTTTTAATACATTTTAATACAATAACTTCAGACAGTACCTGATTTTAAGAATAATACATTTTAAGAGACCCAGCGTCACAGGGCTGTTTCATATTCACAATGAATGTTGCCCCACCAAGAAAAAAAATTAAGCCAAAACAATAACCTCTTTCCAAAGTGGT
The DNA here is from genome assembly GCA_036898135.1 of Oncomelania hupensis. Taxonomy (NCBI): domain Eukaryota; kingdom Metazoa; phylum Mollusca; class Gastropoda; order Littorinimorpha; family Pomatiopsidae; genus Oncomelania; species Oncomelania hupensis. The sequence goes on from CM072511.1 coordinate 103,105,307, forward strand.
TTTTATATAAATTATAATAAATCATTGAATTCATTTCTGTATGTGCCTATTAGTATTACTCAGTGTTAGTATGATTTATAAAATAGCATCAAGATTGATTTTAAAAATAGCTTTTCAGTGATTAACAAGGAAGGGACACCTAAAATTCAAAACTTAGTGGTCGGTTTGGGCAATGATTTCCATTTATATGATATTTTAAGGTGACAGCAATGCAGTTTCCCAAGCTTTGTACACTGATTGGGTCATTGTCACAGTAAAATAATTTTTTTAAATCAATTCATTCACTTTATGATTACAAATATTATAAGTTCATCTGCATGTTTTTCATATATGAAGATTCTTTCCTTTATTTAATTAACATTTGCAAATTGGCACCTTGGGCAGTTTCTTGAGTTGAATCCTGTTCTTGGCGAGCACGTTGAGCAGCTCTTGAGCTGGAAATAGCACTCTTTAATAACAATTCATATATTATTTCTAATTGATTATTTTTAACTTCTTTTCAGAGGAAAACCAGACAGTGTTGACATCACAGTTGCAGGTAAGGTTGATGAGGCTGTGTGTGCACATGAGAGTGGATGCATGTTTGTGCAGGATAGGGTGCTGCATACATACATTTATAGTCTGTGGGTAAATGTTTACTATGAAGGGATAGTGTTTCAGTAGATTTGTAGGCACCAGGTATCTTTGAAATATTTACAATGCAGCCTATAGAATAGACTGTACTGTAGTGTCTACACTGAGGAATAACATCGAAAAGTCTAGAGTAATATACTAATAAGTACTGTAGGATGGAAAAGACCATACATGGATGGGAAGGACATAAATAGTTTGCTTTGATAATATTGTAAATTACATGCAAGTCTTGATCACTCTGTGCTGACTGTACTTAGTATTAATTCATCTTTATTTTGAATTTGATTGACTTTTAATCAGTTAATGCATCATTCATGAATCTTGACTCATTGTTTTATGTTGACTTAGTTTAGATAGATTTTTTTTAATTTTAATTTTAATTTTTGTTTAGTTTCATTTGATATAGACATAGTACAACTAACAAGACCCTCATATATTTTTGGATCATTAACTCTGCAAATGCATTGTTTTCTTTTTCAGACTTTGATGGCGTCCTGTACCACATGTCAAATCCTGACCAGAACAAATCCAAAATTATGGTAAGAACCTTTTCTCTTGTTTTATTTTTTATTCTGAATGATTTTAGTTAACCTTAAAAAATATAATATGATTGTTTATTTTCCAAATAACTATGGGAATTTAAAACAAATTATAATTATAATATTGAAGCAAATGTTCTGCTGGACATATGGGTCGTTCTCTGGAAACATGCTGAAAGTGTGACATAGATGTAAAAAAAAAAAACTTTTGAAGAGAAAGTTGTTACATGCACAATATTTAAGTATATATTTGTCCTTTCTCCCTTTATAATTTTTTTTAAAATTGTTCTTTTAGTTACCGAGTACCAACACCTTAAAGGTATAGGTAGAAGCATATGGACGGATGCAACATAGTAACCAAAGGAACTGCTAAAAAATGTCCAAAACTCCTAGTTATGTAAATTTTAAAATCATTTTATAAAAAAGTATCTATTTCAAGAAGATGTTGCACTGTAACAAATGAATAATTGCTGTAGATGCATTGGTAAAGATGCATATAAAATTTAATATTTACTTTGGACGGATGCAACATACTATATAGTAACCAAACTTTTAAACTAAAGCTAAAAACAGTCAAGATATTCAGATGCAATGAAATAGAAATGAAAATCCAATTGCAGGTGAAAGCAGTTACTATTTTTAATCAAGAAAAGAATTAAAAGAGTGAAAGTTTGAAATTAAAAAACAAATTCAGAAATTGTGTAACCTTCGCTGTCGCTACTGCGTTGCGAGCATCCCATAATTTTCAAAACATTCAGATTTCTCAATCTTCTATGCGACATCAATACAAAACAACATTATTTGCCTATAAACATAATTGTAACAAATAAACGATGAATTCAAATAACATAAAAAACCAAATGCCACGCAATATCTTTTTTTACATTTTCCGAAGGACGATCGCAACTAAGTAACTATCGGCGGTGGCTACTTCGTTGCGTCCGACCTATTTTTTAAAACTAACCCTCTCCCGACAATCACAAATAATAAATATTCACATCAATAATATTCTTAAAACTGGAAACATTATAATAATTGTAAAAATAAAGATTAAAGTTTGATTCTTTTACTTTGGTAATCAGAATATTGACGGACGCAACTTCGTGTGGATTCAAAGCAACGAAAACACTTTTTCAAATTTCGACGATACCGCGCATCAATACAGCATCTAATTATAACAAAAATTAATCCGCTACTTCCGTGACTATTTTTATACCTAAAATATAGTTCCATTTACTTTTAAACCTAAGTTATTATATTTTAAAGGTGGACGGACGCAACTCAAGATATTAGTAACGAAGGATACCAGCAATCAAAGAACACCAAATTCTATTCATAATTGGGGTCTATCAAGATTACTTATCTTTTAATAACAAAAAAATAGTGCAGTGCTAAAAATAGAAAGCATTCATTCCCGATTATTTTGAACAACTTTAGTGAGAGGAGGCTGTCGGTGTCTGTGATATGTGAAGTAACGAAGCGTTGCGTCCGTCCAACTAGTTTTGGTGACGCAATAGAGTATCAAGTGGCACCTCAGCATGACGCTGAAGCGTGTATCGGCAAACCTTAATAGGCATTTTCAAAGTTTGTACCACTTTCAGCCATAAAACTGTGCGAGATAAACAAATAATCTGATAAAAAAAATTCTGACCGTCAGCATGTCACAAAATGGCGCTGTGGAATTTCATAAATTTTAGCAGAAAAACACAAATTAAAGAGAATCACTTTAGTTTTAAATGGAAATCCTTTTAAATAATATAACATTAATATATACTCAACACAATAACAACAAAACAGACACAGATAATTGGTTTCTTATATATTTTATTTGTTCTCAAAGTGAAGTACCCCCCAAGGGCAGGTTTTTGGAGACTAACCCATATCATATCAAATTTGTGTTTGAACAATATCACTATCAGTTATTAGCTAGCAAGTATGTTGGATTTACCTGACATTTTCAAAAGCTGCAATTTCTATTTCCTTGTTTTCAGGTCAGTGTTTCTTTGAAATTCTACAAAGACTTGCAGGAGCATGGTGCAGATGAGGTGAGAATAGATCTTGCTATACCCATTATCGTTAGATATAAATTCCATTTGGCTGTAGTATATTGAAGTTAAACATAGATATATATACGTGATTGACCTTTTTAATATTAATATTTTTCATCTTAACGATATAAGTTGCAGGTTCCAAGAAATCTTTCTGCATAAAATGTAAAGCCTCCCAAGTTGATTTTTAGGAATGTGTAGATAAAACTAATAAAACACAGGGCCTGTAGCGAAGCTGTTCAGGTTTTCAGCCAGGCTAGTTATAAATATCTTTGTTTGGCCTAACGGGAAGGGGAAAAAAACTTTTAACGACCGCTTACCCAGCCACAGGCACAAAGCAAATTAAGCAGCCTTTTAGAGCACTCCTACCGGTACCTGCCACTGTACACTGAGTCACTACTAGCTTTTACTTTTGTTTATCGTCAGCTGACACTGGTTTACACAATAAAATATGGATGTCAAGACAAAGAGGGTAATATTAACTGGAAAAGTAAATTATTATTATTTTTTTACTTGCTTACTATTTTTATTGTCTAATTTTTGGCATCATAAACTAAAAGCTAACTGAAACTTTCCAGTACAAATAAACTAGGTCTTCCACATGAATTAAAGATGAAACTGCAGTGAAATCTAAGGAATTGGGCGCCTGTTGCACACAATTTGCCAGTAACATACCACAGTTGAATAGACCACTACAAACACAATTCCATTGGAGGATAGTTTTCAAGAATCACATCAAGCTGAAGTATTTATAGTAAAGTTTCTTCACACAAAACACCACACACACACATTGGCTAATAACTTGACTATCGAAAATGGAACAAACCAGGTCATCAAAATACAGAAAATATAGTGTAATTTGCAATCACTGCAAGTCTAAGTAACAAACAAAACAAAAAAAAATCACACAAAATAAACTAATGGTAGAATGTTTATGAAATAATATAGTTAAAACATCATTCTTCAAAATTGTATTGTCTTCACCATAGTGATATTAGACATTTCCACCCCCCACTGCCATTCCACCGCCCTAACCTACCCCCACCTCACTCCCCAAAAAATCCCTTTCTATCCCAATGACACAACACCGAACAATGACTAACTAAAATAAACTAATAATAATAATAAATTATTGTCACTATCGGAGATGTTAATAGACATTTTGCCACAGCAACAACAATTGAATGATCTTCAAAAAATGTCTTCATATTTTTATATTTTACATTTTGAGGAAGCATATAATAGTTAAAACAAAATTCAGCACATTTTGAAGACACAGTTGTTATCAAATAACAAATAAACACCACAACCCGCCACACCAGACTGCTGTAATCCAAGCTAAACGCACACATTTTCACGGGTCTCTACCATACAACTCTTTCTTTGTCTGGAATGAGGCAAACTACAATTAGACTGCAGTTTGCAATAAGCTAGCGCTTGGGCACTAAAGAGCGGTGTTTACATAGGGTTTGAGATAGTGTGAAAAATAGGACATATGTATTATTTGTGTTTGTGTCCGTGTTGCTATTTGACTTATGTTTCACTTGGGACTGTAATGTTTGCATTTCATGTGCTTGCAGCTGATCAAGAGAGAGTATGGGTCATTTATGGTACCAGCTGAGCCAGGCTTCAATGTGTCTGTGGTGTTTGACTTAGAAAAGGTTCCCGACAACTGGCAAGATTTGGTAGCCAAGGCTGCACTTCTCAAGCGTAACTGCTTTGCCTCCGTTTTTGAGAAGTACTTTGGGTACCAGGAGCAGGGCCTTGAAGGGAAAAAGAGGGCTGTTGTCCACTACAGAGATGATGAGACAATGTGAGTTAAATGAATTCTTTCTTTCTTTCTTATTTTTTCACCCCCTTATTTGACTTTTGTGTTTGAATGTTTTACATCTATGGTCTTTGGATTTTTCAGGTACGTTGAGGCCAAAAAAGACAGAGTCACTGTTGTCTTCAGCACAACATTCAAGGATGATGATGACATTATCATTGGCAAAGTTTTTATGCAGGCAAGTGCACTGAGATAAACTAGTTTTCAACACTCCACCATCCACACGTCTTTGAAATGATAATTATTGCTTTTCACATTCCTGCAAACTCACGGACATTAAACTGATACTACCACTCACAGTGACACACACACTCATTCTGCATCGAAGAAATAAAAAGTGCTGCAGATTCATGTTTTCTTTGATAACGTGAAGTGATCCATGAATTTGTGAAAAGGAGTAGTGGATATAACTTTTAAAAATTCAGCTCTGGTGTTATGCATTTTCAGCAGTTGTTGCATTGCAGCATTTCCATCTGTAAAAATAGGCCTGGTTTCTTAGCTTTGTCTCTGTGAATAAATATTCTAGCAATTAACTTCCTGATCATTGACATAGAAATTTTTAAATAAGATAAGGAAGTAAAGGTGTGAAGATGAAGGAAATGAGGAGTTAAAATTGCAATGAGCACTTCTTAACATTTCTGCCTTGTTTCACCAGGAGTTCAAGGAAGGCAGACGCAAGTATCAGCAAGCTCCCCAGGTGCTTTTTAGTCACAAGGAACCTCCCCAAGAACTGCAAGACACTGATGCCAGGACTGGGGACAACATTGGATACATTACTTTTGGTGAGTGTTTTTTTTTTTAAAGTACTTGTTAAGAGCGTTTTTCATCACATTCACAGTTTTACTGTTTTTCTGTTATTATTACGTTAAGCTTAATTAATACTTGGAAATCTAGAAGGAAACTGGAAGTTCACCTCCATTTCCTTCTAGATTGTCAACAACTAAGGAATGCACACTTTGTTTATTCTTGACTATTGATCTACCTCTATATGGGGATCATTGAAATTGTTCAAAAGACCTTGACAAATTGACATTGACAGTCCCTGAGAATCATGCTTAACCCAGTGCCACTCGGGCCAGTTTTGAGCTTACCCTTATTTAGTTCTCAAAGAATGGGAAAGAACTCCGCAGTATGTTCATGCCCTGCTTGGGCAAAAAAAAAAAAACAATTAAATTTCAAAATGAGGATTTAACCTTAATGTATGAAAAGTACCACCAGATGTTGAATTTTCACATTTTTTGTTTAAAATGTGTGAGGTTGGTACAGAAAATGCGCACTAAAAATGCAAAGACAACAGTTTCATGTTTTCACATATGTCAGGATTAGAACTCCTTTTCTTTAAGGGCTATTGTTCTGTACAGAGTTCACAAAACAAGCTGTTATTAAAAGCACAAGGTGTGCTGATCTTAAAGGAAATAAAATTAACAAAATGGAAGAGAAAAAATCAGGAAGAAACAGTGTAATACAAATGTAACTGAAGAAGGTCATGTTTCTTTTGACTATCAGTAGGCCTACTTGTCTTCTTCGTTTAGAAGAAAAGATAAACAAAGATGACAATTAGGCCTCCTGATAGTCAAAAGAAACAGAAAGTAGAAACAAATTGTACAGTGTTAGCAATTTTGATGTCTTCTTTATCCATTCGTACGTGACCTAGTATTTTAGTATATCGTCATATTTTAACCCAAATCCCTTCTTTCCCCTTTCATATTCCATGATGCAATACCTGTACTGAAAGGTTCATGCATATGAGAAAATATTTTGGTGCATATAATTATGTGCTTTTGTTGTTGCGTCAAATGTGGCATATAATGGCCTGCTGATATTTTATTCATCATACTTACTACGTTTTTCCTCTGTGGTATCTGACTTTTAATACACATGCAAATTTGTTATGTAAACATAACTATGTCACAGTAGTTGGGCCTTTCAGAACCTGCTCTTCAAGTGTGTAATATGCTGCATCATCTTGACATACACAATAATGATAGGTGCTCTTTGAAATAAAAGAAAAAACTGCCAAATCCAGGTGGGTGTCGCATGTTCTAGAGATGTTGATCTATTCCAGTCATTGTTTCTTCATCTGATCGCGGCCTTCACCCGGCTGGTGCTGTTGATTGTCCCTCACTGCCTGTACCACTCGACGACATGAGAGGCCTAATGTAGCAGTCAACATCGACAATCTGATCTACATTTCCCTTGTTTCTTCATCCCCTGTTCGTGAACAATCGAATGGTCTTAAGGTTGCATCATTTAATGTACAGTCAATAGGATCTAACTGTGGTGAAAAGAGAACTGAGATTTCTTCTTTCATTGTTGATGAGGACCTGGAAATGATGTTCATTGTTGAGACTTGGTTAAAGGCCTATGTGTTGCACTTTATGTGTGTGTACCATCATTGGCCCACACTTAAGAACAAACTTACAGAGACAATGTTCTTTGATCAGTTTCCTGACTTTTTAGATCATTGTAATTCAAATCATGACAATTTATGTCTACTTGATGATTTTAATTTTCATGTCGGTTGTTTACATGATCGTAGCGCTGTTAGGTTTTTAGAACACATTAATATGTTTTATCTTAAACAGACAGTCTCTGAGGCCACCAAAGGTATGCATCTTTCTTCCGAGGTTACTCATGCCCTTGAATCTGACCACGTCTGTGTTGTTTCACAGTTCATCATTGTCATTCCTGCTCCCAATACTGTGCATTGCATGGTTCGCAAAGTCCGCGCTATTGGCGGAATAGTGTTCATGGGGGACCTGCAGATAGAGGCTTGCCCATCGTGAGGTCTGCACTACTGACCAGTACACCACTGCCCTTTGTCGGTGCCAGACATGCATGTCCCCGCTACTCAGTGTAAAGTATCTTGTAGAAAGTCCTCTCCTTGATTTGGCCTTGTTAATGAGGAATTGCTTCAGGCGAAGAGAGAGTGTCGCACTGTGAACTTTGAATTGCATCGCATAAGCTCAATCCATCATCTCCTTTCTGCCAGTGCTACTCAGACTCTTGTCTCTGCCTTCATCCTGTGAAGGTTTGACTATTGCAATGTCCTTTTCTGTGGTTGCCCTCAGTATCTGCTGCACAAGGTGCAAAAGATACAGAACAATGCTGCTTGCTTTATTTTGTGTGTTCCAAAATCAGATTACGTCTCTTCTCATTTGAAATCATTGCATTGGCTTCCCATGGAGAACAGAATGCAGTATAAAATTGCAAGTCTTTGTTTCAAAGCTGTTACTCTGTCTGGTCCAAAGTATCTCTCCCAGATAGCCCACTTCTATACATCATCAAGATCTCTTCATTCATCTTCTGACAGTTGCCAGCTTCGTATTCCCTGTATGGAAACAAAAACTTTTGGTGAAGGCTAATTTTTCTTTTCAGCCCTTACAGTTTGGAATTCTCTTCCTTTAACTCTGCGCTCTGTTGAATCATCGCTTTCCTTTTGCTCTGGACTAAAAACACACATTTTCAGCAATGTCTGTCCTTACATCTTGGTCCTGAACTTTTCTTCGTAAAATACTTAAACACAATCATAGTCATTATGTGTTTGTAAACTTGAAAACACATTTCTTCTCTTCTTGCTAAGCTGGGTGTATAACTATCTGATCTCATCCCAATTTCATAAGTCACTGCATGAAAGTATTGCATAAATGTTAATTGTCTGGTCTGCCTGCTAGAATGTTTTGAGCGATAGTGAAGAAGTTAAAATGTTAACCCTTCCCGCCACTATGTGTGTGTGTGTGTGTTTATCCACCTCCCTCCCACCAGCGCTGTGATCATGCCCGTCAGCATGGAGATATTTACGCGCTTTATAAATTATTCATTCATTCATTCATTCAGATGTGAGTGTGTGTATTGTATATGTTCTGATTTGGCCTTTCATGTTTTGCTTTCGCTTCGTTTAATTATTTATGTATTTATTTATTATTATTTATTTATTTTTTCTTCTTCTGTAAAGCTCTGTGAGCACTTGTGAGGAAGGATGCTGTACAAATTTATTAATTATTATTATTATTATTAGTTACTATAAACAATGACTAAGTAAGGAAGTCAACGTCAATGGGTAAAGAAGACACCAAAGTTGCTGACACTGTACACTTTGTATCTACTTTCTGTTTTGACTATCAGTACCTGTCTTCTTCATTTGTCTTTTCTTCTTTGTTTTGCTGGGAACATTGTAATGCCCATAAAGTCATTGTTATCATTGCTTTTATCGATAATCGAACAACATATCTTTCTCCTCCATCTTTGTGACACCGAAATTTGGGCCCCCCCATTGGGGTGACGGGGGTTTCAGTATAAATAGTATCCCCACTTTCTGGAAATTTAGTGCTTTAAATTCCCACTGTTGCTGTCTTTCTCATTTGTTCTTTCTCATTCCTACTCTGTTCTATCAATCTACTATACTATCTTCTTCTTCGCTAGACCAGTCACCTAACTTTTTTCTTGAAAACTCTTCTGGGACAAAACTCCTCATTTGTGTGTGAGGTCTGTTGGATCAGCTTGGAAATATTGGACGCTTTCTGCCAGGTGGTCGCTGGGGCTTCCTATGATGTTATTATTTGGCAATGTAGGCATTTTATATGTATTTGTTTTGTTGATATTTGATACTGATGTTTATATTCTATTTTGTTTTTGTAAACGGGGGTTCGATAAATTAGAGTATCCCCTGCGTGGGATGTCTTTATTGTAAAGTGACCGGCTGGTGGAATGCCTTCAGTGTTATCACCAGGGTTGTTTCGGCAGATCTTTTATGCAGATCAGGGGCGAGTCCTCTTTCAGAGAAGTTGTGGTCTTGATTTTGTGGTCCTGATTCGGCTATACTGGTCCTGATTTGGCTCGGAAGAGTCCGGTGTATCTAAAGCAATAATCATGTAATGTAATGTAATTTGGGCCCAAAACTTTGTGGTTTAAAAAGAAAATCACTATGAAAAGACTATCACCTATTCCACTGTGTAGATCTACCAAAAAAGCTAAACTGGAAATGGAAGTTTTTTGCGATAAATTTTCAAGCGATGCATTGTGGTTGACCATTGCTAGATAGTTACGATGCAGTAGACTAGTTCACAGGATTGAATGGATCTTGCAAGGAATCAAAGGCACTTAGCCTGTGGGACTGAATGGGTCTTACGAGTGGCAAAGGGTTTAAGATCTTGCTGGCAACCCAGGTTTACTGTGTATGCTTCCAGTTAGTATTACATACTTCTTGTGCTTCTTCTATAGATTTCCTTTCTCTGTGCAGTGTTATTCCCTCGTCACACCAGTGCCGCTGCCCGTGACAACACAATCAACTTGATTCACACTTTGAGGGACTACTTGCACTATCATATAAAGTGCTCCAAGGTCAGTGTGACACAGTAACCCTGGCATTGAATAATTACAGTAATAATTAAACAAAAGCTTTTTTGATGATGAAAGGTATATCTGCTGCTCTAACAACTTGTAGCATTGCTTGCACAAATGCACTATTTTTAACGACGTTTTATTCAAAGCTGCAGCAGACTAAAAATTTCTTTTCCCATGGACGTTAGAACCCCTCTTGGTGATTTATGACTTGCCATTTCAATTATATCATGAAGTCCGTAAGACTCCATTGTATAAGAGTTTTTCCAAGGTGTTATGGAAATAATTTGTTATTATTATTTTTATTATATATTTGATTGTGTACATAACCTCGTTAAAGGTCAAAATATATCTGGGGACATTTAAAATCAGTTGTTCTGCTTTCTACATAGAATGAAATGTAAATATAGTGTTAGCTGTATGTTGTAAAGTAGGTAGCCTGGTAGAACAGTTGATAGGGTGCTGGTCTCCTATACTCAAAGGCGTGGGTATGAACCCTGCAAGGGACAAACATAGGTGACTTAGGTACGAGACTTTTCAGGACACCGAGGGTTTTCTCTGGGTACTCGGGTTTCCTCCATCCCTCCAGTAATGGTATTAAACGCAGTAAATCTAAATTTAAGAAATAAAAAATTGAGATCTCTTCGGCCTTCTGTAATAGCGGACGCTTCAGATTTCAGAGCTTTTGAATACAGTTGAAGAAATAGCGCACGATAGAATCAATTATTATTATTATTATCATCATCACCATCATTATTATTATTAAATAGACATCAATATTTCTTATCATTGTTTGTGGTGTTGTGTGTATGTTTGTAGGCTTATATTCATCAGAGAATGCGAGCCAAGACTTCTGACTTCCTGAAAGTGTTGAACAGAGCCCGCCCTGAAGTGAAGGACAAGGAAAAGAAAACCATCACGTTAGTTTTCATTCCTTCTTATTTTTGTTCAGAACTATACTTTTCTTCCACATCTTGTTATGAACCATTTTACTTACATTTTTGGAATGAAATATCCTTATTCCTATTTTAAATTTGTTTATGAAGTTTTTACATTATGCATTTTTCTCTTTGCGGTATAGTCCAGTATTTTTGTGGATTTTAATTTTGGAAAACTAATTTTGATAATGAAGCAATGATATTAACTGTTTGTAATGTGGTCTAAAAACAAACATGTTTAATTTAAATATTAAAATTTCTTTGTATGAGTTTACTGCACAGAAATAATGCTGTCCTTACCCTTCTTGAATTACATATCCTTATTCCTGTTTTATTGTTTTGTTTATGAAGTTCTAACACAAAGCATTTTTATCTTTGCTGTATAGTCCAGCATTTTTGTGGATTTTAGTTTTGGCAAACTAATTTTTATAGTGAAGCAATGGTATTAACTATTTGTGATGTGTTATAAAAGCAAACTGCTTTAATTTAAATCTTAAAATGTCTTTGTATTATATCACTGCCCAGAAATAGCGCTGTCATTACTCTTATTTTATGTTTTAATGAGTTAGCGACAGAAGTACTTCCGGGCAACAATATTACCATTTATTAATGTAATTTCCTGTGAAAGGTAAATAGAGAATCGGATCTGGATGATTTTGCAAGTAGGTTGTTAGAAAAATACGTTTGCAATGTGTTTTATTTATTTTTCAAAAACTTTTTCAGAGGCAAGACATTCAACAGACAGTGATAGAATACTCATTGCCTGCTTGGACCCACCAGCCATTGTCACTGTTGCTCTTCGCCAAAAATGTTGAAAGCAAAAATCGCATTTCTCGACTTTTTGCATGCGAGGCTGTCAGTATACCTGCTTTTGTGAGGCTGTGAGATGTAGAGACTGAGGAATAAAAGGAAAATAACTTATAGCATTGATTTTGTTGACGTGTCTTTTTTTTTTTTTTAAAGGTAGAGTTTAGAGGAAGAGAATGAAGATTGCCGCTGTTGGACAGGAGTGGAATACTGAGTAGAAGAATATACCCTATCTTTGAATGTTATGAAATTAACTAAATAAGAAGTACTGGTTGAACCGGTTTAAACTGATCTCTTTATTATATAGTTTATAGCAAACTAGTACATAGCAGTATGTGTAAAGCAAGATGTTTCACATGTTAAGCTCAAGAGCCCTTTGAAAAATCTAAAAATCAAAAGTAAATGCACAATAATGAATAGTAGAAAGCTATCAAAATATGTGAGAAAGAGAGCCAACAGATTTTATCTACAACATCAGCTAAAGGAAGAACTTGTTATTTTGTGATCGATTGAATTGTTTAATTTAGAATGTTTGTTGAATGGTGGTAAGTGGCAAGCGTATGTTTTCTAAGTATGAGTATGTATTGCTGAATTTGTATCTATGCATTTTACCTTTGACTGTAATGGAATTGTTAATGGTTTCTTTTCCTTTTTATTTGTTTGTGTTATTCGAATATTATCTGAAGTCAGGAACGAGATATTGAAAAAAAAACCAAGATATTTGTGCTTGCCCTGGTGCTTTTGTATTGTTTACTTTTGAATGCAGGGAGTCATTTTATCACTGTGTGATTGAGTATGAAAACAAGAAAGTATAAGCAAGTTTAATTCTGAAGCAAGGACTGGACTGTGTATGTATTTTTTATCCAACATGAATAATACTTCCTTAGCGTATATCCATGATGAAGTCATTCTAGGTGTGTATGTGCTTAAAACAAGTATTGAAGCACTGAGCTGGTAAATAGGCCTGTTTCCACTTAACAGTCCGCCTTGATGCTGGCTGAGTGTCAGAGAACTATCAAGCATCGGTTGGTGTGTTGGCGTGTGCCTCAACAGCCTCCGACACTTGGATTGTGGTCAACATTGTTTCTGGGCCAGCTGTGCTGGCTGCCTCTTAAAGCTAAATGCATTTCAACACAGCCTGATAGTGGCCAAGTGGGCTAAGGTGGGACTAACTTGCCTTGTCCACAAGCCAGAAACCAATGGCGCCTGACAAGTGTGGGTTCGATCCAGCATATGGGCGGTATGTTTCTCCGAATATTATTTACTTTCGGCTCGGGCAACATCTCGGGGGGGGTTTCTCCGGGAACTCCGGTTTGCTCCCCAGCAAAATTTCAAAAATCACAAATAATAGGTAGGTTGGGTTTGGGTGGACCACAGGCTGCGACTACGCCTTCCCCGATAGAAAGGGATTATACAGTATATATATAATAAGGGAATATATATATATATATATAATGTTTTGTTCTTTAATTCACCCATAACTCCACCCTTCGACTTTCCAACTCCCCCGCGCAGTCTGAATGTATGGGTAATGAAGTGTTACTATCAGATAGGATATGCACACTTCTAGAATTTTTAGGAAAATCTGTAAAAAAAAATTTCACAATTATTTCTAATCTATGTTATATTATGAGGTTAAAAGAATGTATTTCGTTAACTGGTCACTGTTTAGCGCATAGCATGTCAAACGTGTAGTTAGTATGCATATGGCTTCGGTATGAACGAGTATTTAATCCAAGACATAAGGATAATTGAATCAGCACAAAACACAACTTTATGCAGAACTGCACAGAATCTTGTCCTCAAAATGTCCCCAAGTTTATTGGATGCATAATTACTTTGAAGTTATTTTGTATTCTTGTAGTTTCAGCGAGTATATTCAGTTCACTTTCAATATATGCTTCAATTTTAACATTCTTTTTGTGAAGATAATGAAGAAGCAAGCTATTTTATAAAACATGTGAGACTTGTGTATGAAGACCCTCCTCCTTTTTGAATGGAATTATGATCACAGAAGTGTTGACTATATTGTGGTGGGCATTAATTTAGGCATAGATTCCGCTTTGTAATAACAACTAAATGGGTGGTTTATTTGATAGTACGTAAAGTTTAGTAATGTTATACAGTGAACCTGGAACATTATTTTCACTTGTGCATACTGAGACATTTGTGATGTAGATTGCTGCATTTGTGTGATATTGTCTGTGTTGCTCCAGTTTTGCAAGACTTTCATTTAAAAAAAAAGATTTTATTTTTATTATTATTATTTTATTTTTGTGTTTTTTTAAAGGTAAGATGTACATAAAATTCTGAGCAAAGTAACCAGTGGTCTGTGGCATGGGCCATAGTTTCCTTTTTTGTAACTATATTTTTGCATTGGTTTGATAGTTTGACATTTTGACTTCCATGTAAAGGGTCATGGGTTAAATTGAATATGTTAGGATGTTGCTGTGCTTGTAACCACTGATATGCTTTGAATGCAATAGGTTTCTTTATCTAAAAATTTGATGAGTCTTTATCTTTCCATTCGAAGTTTAGCAATAATTTGAACTGAAACTGTTTTCTGAATGTAAAAAAAAAAAGACATTAGTATTATTATTTACTAAATTTTAATTCTATAACAATTGTCCTCTTTTGAAATTATTCCATTAGTCAGCTCATTGTATATGTTGAAAACCAAATGAGTTGAAATGCTGGATTGTATGAAACGTTATGATAACAATTATATTAAAGTACTTATAATATATTTTCCCCAAAGTGTTTCAACACATTTTTCTAGGACTCAATAAACATACCCTGTTCTGTTCTAAGTTATGAAGTGTTGTGTTGTTGGTGTGTCATGGACATATGCACAAGTACACAGTTAATGCACACAAAGAGAACACAAGACATACCAGTGGAAGAGAAAGATAAGGTTAAATAAACAGTACAACTGAAAATACACATTGTCGAAATTATGCACAGTCACACATACATAAATTCATTCATTTCCCACCCTCCTTCCCTCACAAACACACACTCACACATTGTCAAGAGCCGTAGAATAATTTCCTGCATGCTGAATTTAATATAATTCTTACTATCAGAATTACATTGGGAAAAACAAAATACATTTGGAAAAAAGATAAAAAACACCACACATTTTTACACATTATGGTCAAACAATAAACTCTCTTTTGAAAATAATAGTTTAAATACTGCCTGCACTCAGTATTGTATTATCTTAAACACAATAGTTTCATGTATACTGTATTGGCACACGATGAAACCAGCGCAGCGGATTTATGCCAACAAAACCCATGGCAGCACAATCTATCCAGCCTTAAAGATTAGACTTCATGTTGTCTTTGTTTTTTATATTAAAAGATATTAAGTCTCCATGAGATTCAAAATTGTTTACATATGGCATGAAAAAAAATTTACAATTTTGTCCTGTAAATCAGCCAAATGCTTGTTTATATGATAAATGTACTGCACATATTATTGTGTAGTAACAGTCCAGTTGCACACAATAAAACAACGTTATAGCGTAAAACGTAGGATCGTGAAATAAAATATCTAATTCAATATGGAAAATTTTGTATTGAAATGACACGATCTAATTCAAAATGACCACATTGTATTGAAAGTAAACATACGCCTATTAGTAACACAATCAAAATGAAATATTATTTTGTACTACTCTAAAATTGTCTTTCGATGAAATATAAAATGCATGTGCTTTAAAAATCTCAGCCTGGTACTACTCACTCTTCATAATCTTTGTTATCAATGTCAGGCAAAAAGAAGAAAAGAGTTTGCCAATCTTTGTACATACTCCGTACATTTGAATAATGAATGCAAACATATATAACACATTTTATATATATATCTCTATATATATCCCAGCTGAGCTTTCCATGGTACTTCATATTTGTACAAACAGTGAAATTAATTTTGTGATCATAATAAAATGACTGACGACCTGAAAATGCATAGACAATGTTAATGTTAATCTAGACGATCAGATAGCAAAACAACACACACACACACACACACACACACGGGTGTGCGCACACATGTACACATTTTGTCCTCCCTGTTTTTTGAAAATAATAAAATGACAGAAAAAAAGAACGGGTCATATTGACAATTATGCTAAATGACTTAAATATACATATAATATCACACAAGTCATATATGTAGCCTACTGTCAAATAATGACAATTAATGAATCTCTTATATATAATTGTATAGCAACATGCTTAAGCAACAAAATCTATCACAATTTGAATGTTAAAATTTTTTTTTAAAAAACACAAAAATGCAGAAGCTAAGATTAGAATAAGTGTGCAAGTTTAAAGTTTTGGCCTCATAAAATATATTTTCTTATCAGATGTTCAGTGTGGTCAAGCCTCTGTTTATTGTCACGCATTTTATTTAGGAAAGAGCGACACCTGCTCATATATATATTTCTTTTGATTTTAGTAGCTTTTTTTTTAAGCTTCACACATGGGTAATGTAACATTTAATACAGTTTAACTTAGTTTCAGATAAGTAAGGTATGTGGGAAGGGTTACATTCATATTTAAGAAAGAAAATGTTTCATGTTCAAGAATTTTTTTAAATTTTAATGGAAGTTTAAGCTGGTTAAAATGTTACAATGTTAATGTTAAATCTTTGTAATTTACTTATTTATTTGTGTTTAAATCGTTTTGGTAATAAATTAATATTATTGTTGTTGGTCTAAGATTACTGTATGTACAGACCTATAAAAAAAAAGAAATTGGGGAACGGAAGGGCGAGTAAACATTATACCGTAACTAAATCTCTGAATTTTAGTCAACCTTACATGTTTATGTATACGTACGTACTGCTGGGTATTCATTCTGGAAGACACTTTTTTGTTTTGTTTCCTTTTTTAAAATAAAAATATGATTGAACATTGGCACTGCGACCATTGTATTAATGATGGACACTGCCTAAACTTCAATCCCTTCGTGCCTCCAGTAGCTCTATACTGCATAGATGAATTTAACTGGAAACATATGGCACTGTTATTTCAAATCATGCCTCCACTCAGACCTCGCTTCTTCTCCTTTCTGACACTGTATTCCGCTAATTAATTTTAGAAAATACAGAAAACACATGAAATCACTCACTGTGTACATAGCTAACATTTATTCACAGTATATTATGTTTATATATGATGTCATGGACGGAAAAAGAATCTACAATAATGTTTGTGGTAAATACACATGTACTGATGTAGATAGTATTCTAATAATATAAATTATGTACGTTAAAAATAATATCATTTAAAAAGCTGAGCAGAGCTCAAACTTTGCCCTCTTGTGATTTGATGGTCTATGCAACCAAATGCTAACGATTAAACAGTGAACCACAGTCTGAAAGAGGCAAAATAACGTAAACCTTTTTTTCTTTCGTTTGCATTATTTATCTGTGTTACGGCACAGTTTTAATGCTTTTTTAAACAGCGTTTGAATGTGTTATTCAGCGTTGTGGTCAAATAAATTCTATAATATGTACAATGTACTATCAAATACCATTCCACATAATTATGTCTTCTGTACAATCGGACAAAACGTGATCAGCATTTTTATATAAGTGATCAATGAAACAAACACACAAACCTACAAATGAAACAAATGGCTTAAAATAGTTATCACACGTTTAAAATAACCAGTAAAAGCTTGAATATCTTCGCCCTATTATCGTACAGGTATATAAGCATAAGTATAGGCAGAGCGTAAGTATATTCGTTAGTCGTTTAGCTTGTCTGAGCATTTTCTGGACATGTAAACTTTTAGCAAATACAACTCCAAACGGTTCAGTGTACTATGAATGTTATTAATAAGGCCTGACTGAGCAGACAATCTCAACATAAAAATATTAAAGTAGTAGTTAAAGCCTCTATATTCGGGGCCAATAAAGAAACAAATTTATTATATAAAAATACAATCACGCAGGTCTTAAAGGACAAAAGACAGGTTTTCTGCAAAAATGTTTTTGTTAGTTTTGTCTCAATGTCTATACATTTAGAATTGGAGACAAAAGCATTATTTTTATTGTGAAGTTGTGCCAACCCATTGATGTTGTCGAAAGCACCCAGTGTGCTCCTGTCACAAAAACACAAAATATCATTGTATTCCAGTCCAGCCGCAATAAAACGGACTTAAATATCCATGAAGGGCCACACAGCTGTTAAATGTCAGTGATTAAAAAAACATTGATTATGGCAGCATAAAACTTATTGTTGATGCCGACGAGTCTGTGATTAAAGTCTGACATTGCGCAATTTAGACCCCAAATTCTGTCCTCAGCCTCTTATTTGTGCACTCTCAAGCCAGTTTATTGCCAAACACCTTGAGCAGCTCTTTGAAATGAAACGTTTATTATGCAAAATGTAGTGAACTGCAGTAGCTGTAGGCCTATTTAAAAGTTCACAGGCTAAACGTATCGTCTTCCAGCATGGGCATAGTCTCTGCCATTACGGTCGTTTCATTGTTGTCAGTAAACGAACGGCTATTCACTCCTACCCCGTTCTTCGTTTTCGACTTCCAATCGCCATTTTGATCTGGGATGATCGTCACCTTAGGTTTTCGTGTTCGAGGCCGACCCTTACTGTCCGAATCATTACTTTCCGCTCCGTGGGTAGATCGACGTGACCCGTCAGCAGCCGCGGCTCCTCTTTCACTTTCCCCTGCAGACGCTGCTGCAGCACTTCCACCTTCTCTTTCTCCTCTGTCAGCCATCGCTATCACCACCCCGCCGGCACTACCGTTGCTGTCCAGACTGCGAAGACTGGGCGTAGAGGAGACAGCAGAAAAACGAAACGCTGACCCCTTACTGGCACTTCCTTCAGCCCTATCAATACTGTTGATGCCATCGTTGCCGTCATTGCCACGAAGACCATCTGGGCTTCGGGCATTGGATGAGAGCAGAGGCGGTGAAGGAGGTGACGCCGACAATGACACGAGAGGTACTCGTAGGACCGATTCCCTTTTATAACTCCCTCCTTCTTTTCTTCCGTTGCAAAGAACAGACCCATTTTCTTCACTGATGCCTCGTAGGCTGGGTGAGGACTGGGTGGCGTGACACATAAGTACTCCTCCTCCAGCCTTTCCGTCAGGGCTGACCCCATTAGTGCTAGCGTGGCCACCTTCCATGCTGCGCAGGCTGAGGCACGAGTCCACGTTGGGGAACTTGGAGCCTCGACGGACAGGGCCCGAAATAGAGGATCGATCTCCCCGGTTTCCAAGGAAGAAGGATGTGGTGGACATGGCCCTGGTGGACCGCAAGGAGGCCACACTCTGTCTCCTCAGCATATGCCTTTGCCACTTTTTTTTCAGCTCCGCCCGCACCTGTTGCAGATAATAGCATTTAGTTTACGTTATTACTATAGGCTATTATTGGTGGTTGTTCGAGACCTTGTGTGGCAAAAACAACAACATCCGTCCATATCAAATGGTGCTGTAAATTGTGCTATTTCTCGAGACTTTGTGTGAAAAATAGGTTCAAACGCTTGTTGAGATTCATTCATGCATTCCACACAGCTGAACACATATTTAGTACTTGTGTAATTCAAATATTAACTGGTTATTATTTCCTATTTCCATTATTGCTTTTATTTTGTAGTACGATCATCATCATCATCATCATCATCATCATCATCATCATCATCATCATCATCATCATTATCTCGTCGTCGTCCTTGTTGTCTTCATCCATTTTTGCAATAAATATTTTCGAAATTACCTCTCCATTTGTGAAGCAGAAGATTATAGCCACTACCATCCCCTGCAAATACAAATGAAAATAAAAATAAATTGACGACTGAATTAGAAATGACGACAGCTGATTTTTGTTTTTTAAAGGTGGATTTGGAACTATAAACCATTGGCTGAAATTAATAAAGATTATAAGGATACAGTCGTTTATATGTACGATTATTTTCAATGCTTATCTTTTACTATTTCTATTTCTGATATTTATGTTCCTACTTCGATACAATTTCGTTGTTCAGATCATAAGTCACAAATAAACCTATAATTAGGAAGGCGAGAAGGTGTAATAAAGAAATAAAGATTTTGTATTTTTGTATCCTCCACATCCCAAAAGGGGCAAGGAATGGGATTAAATCTTGAATCTTGTTTCCAACCAGCAGTATACTATTACAGTATGTGACATTTTCATAATGGATACACACTTCATCATTGAAACCGTTTACCACAAGGGTAAAGCATTTTACAAAAATTTAAAAAACATAATACGGATATTGTGTCAATTCAGCTGTTGGCTTCATTATTATAAAATTGTATCATGAAGAAGAAGAGGAGAAGGAGAAGTAGGAGGAAATATGATGACGATGAAGTGGATGATAATCACGACACGATGACGACGAGAATGACAGTGACGAGAAGGAAGAGAAAGAAAAGGATAAATCCTGCGATAGGTAGATACCTGGAAAGAATTGAGAGTCATTTCAGAAATTATGATGCCGACAGTCAACCTTGGGTCCTTGTGGTTGTAGTGGGCGATGATGACGAAGACAATGTAGTACACGCCGAACAGTGGAATCAATACTAGCGTGGACTTCGCCAATTGCCTGCACAGCCAACACAAGGTTTTTGCTTCATGGAAATACATTTCCCCAATTTTCCCCATTGATTATTTGATCTGACTGAATGTCTGGGTCACTTTCGAGATGAAACACAGACTAAAAAGTTCATTGATCGATTTGTTGTTTTGTACTTCTTCAAAGCAGAATCAGCAGCTCCCTCTTCACTACGAGTTGAGAATGCCTTAAAATAATTATGGAAAAATTTATGGAAAAATTAAATTAACAAATCGCTTACTTGTAACGCTGGGAATCTCCGGACGTGGACCTACGTAACTTCGTATACAGCGCTCGCATGATGTTCAAGAAGAAGAAAAAGTTCACCTGCATAGTATTATCACACATTTCACAGGCAATAATCAATGTCGTAACATATGAATGAACATTGAGGTTTAACGTCTACACCCACTATTGGCGATATGGCAGACGGGGATAACCATCCCAGGGAAAGAGGGATAGGGACTTGAATCAGGGTGGGGAACAACTCATCGAGAAAAACTCTGAAAAGGCCGGGGTCCAGGGGCCCGGGTCAAGGGGCAGGGCCCTTGTAGGGGGTCCAGGGGGGCAAAGGCCCCCGAAAAATGTGCACGTTTTTAAGCCATACCAAGAGTAGATCGACGTAGTAACAGTGCAGTAAATGTATAGTGAACTGAACCAACCAAATATGAAAGAAAAGTAATAATTATTAGAAAAAGCTTGAACAAACACAGGAGCACACACACACACTTGTGTTTTATGACAATAAAATTTCGTATTCGTATTCACACACACACACACACACACACATACACACACACACAAGCAAATACCACTAACCTTTACATTTTGGATGTCTGTTTCAGTCTTTCACAAGTTCAATTTTAATAGAAACAATCTTCTTAACAAATTTTCAAATAAGTTTCTGCAAGTTAAATTAAAGAGGTTTCATTTCAGCACATTGTCTAATTTTAGCTTCCACAAGTTCACTGTTGTTTTACTTCCTAAAAAAGCTGACAATTGAGCTTTGCTTCATTAATTTTGCTGGTGATGGACACGGATGGGTACTTGTAATAATAGGTCTACTGGATTCGGAAACGGACAAATTTTTTTCCTCTGAACTCTTTTTTTTTCCCCTCTGAAATGGCTGCCGATTTCCTCTGAAATCAGCGGATCCGAGGAGAGTTCCCCACCCTGTTGAATCAACACTGAACCACCAAAGCAATCCATACTGCTAAAATGAACAGTGAAAATGGCCACATTTTATATCGCCCATCACGGGATTCGAACCTGGGTCATCGGTGTGCCAGGCGAACGCTCTACCAATTGAGCTAAGGCGGTGGGACTCGTAACATATAGTAGGCTACATATACGTATAGCATGCATTGAAAAATACGGTTTCATTATACGAGCCTACACACTTAACAAGACTTGTGCAACTAGAATGAAGAAAGAAGGAAGGAAGAAAAAAAAAGTGTTAGAATTTCAACAACAGTGCATTGTGCCAAGTATATCTGTTCCACAAATATATTTTCCTTGAAAAATTATATTGGAGGCAGTCAATCTAAAAATTTTCCAAAATAAACATATATTTCTATTCTGATTTCTGTAATAGCGATATCTTCTGATCGCCGCGCTTTGATTTCGATTGAAGAAAAAGCGCGTTCTAGCATCCTGTATTATTATTATTATTATTATTATTATTATTATTATTATTATTATTATTATTATTATTATTAGGTGAGAATCAAACCATACTTCAAACGTTCCTTAACAGATCCAGGCTGCGAAATACTAAATACAAAACATAACAGATGAGTACTATGACATTAATTGACTAATCTGCATTCAACTCCATCAATAACGAAAGTATAATGTGGAAGAGGAATAAGAAAAGAAAGAGAAGAACTAACAGATCGAGGGAAAGAGTGCATACTCACACAAATGGTGGCAATGATGGGCCCGTTGAGGATCCAGTAATACCCCCTCTCGTGAGTATTCCAGCAACTGAAAGTAAATGGAATCTTCTTGATTTTGCCGTATTGGCAACACCTCTGAATGGCGCGTTTATTTGACATATTTCCACTGCCGTGGTGCCTTTCAAAAGGCATATCTTTTACTATTTAAACTAATTACGTTTCCATAGATGATCCACAGGTCAAAAGCCGATCAGTTGTAGAGGAATCTGTTAGTTCTTCTACTAACTAATAACGTATACTCAATGTGCGCGTTCTCTCCAGATAGGGGTCGAGCAGCAAGTTGGTGCATCATGCGGCTTGACTTCAATTTTATTTTGGGCAAGCATCTTGAGCTCTTTAACATATTTATTTTTATTTTTATTTTTTTATTTTATTTTAACAACTTTATTATCACAAAGCCTAAAGGTAAAATTCGGGCACTTTCATTTTGGAAAGTACAGCAGCCCCAAGTGAAGCGCTTAACCCAAGGTACATGCTGGGTGTGCTCTTGTCACCGGCACTCACCCGTGTAGGACATGAGCGTCAGGATCTTTAAAGTCCGTTATGATGGAATGCATGCGACACAGACTAGACCTCGGTTTATACTCTCATCCGAAGGAGTAGGAAACGGGATAAAGTGTCTTTCCCAAGGACACAACACAATGCCCCGGCCTGGGTTCGAACTCGGGACCTTCAGATCCGCAAGCCAACGCTCTAACCACTCGGCCGCCGCGCCTCCCTCCCTATAAAACATATGGAACCATCAATAATTCCATTTAACAGTTTCACCCCCCCCCCCTCCCTCCCCAACTCCTACCTCACCCTCGCCGCAAATAAATATAAATTATAAACTTACAGAGTATTATTCAGGAAGATTCTCGCCAACACCCAAGCCAGGACGAACACAAAGGGGGTCGCTGAAATGAAAAAAAGAAGTATCACAAATATATATTATAAACGATATCTACAGTGTGTGTATGTGGAGGGAGGGGAGGGGGGGGAGAGAAGGAGTTCTCATAAAGGGGGTGCAATGATGAACCAGAACGACAGTCTACCCCATCATAGGGTATTTTATATAGTATGAATACTGAACTATCATTCAAGCCTATTACAATATATCATATTATCATCATATAATGATCATTTCCCATTTACTAAAATTTGATGAAATTGGTTGTTTGTCCAATCTACACCAACCATTTATGATGTTGATGATGTACTACTGATTAGAAGATAACAATCGGTTTTGAAATTTTTCTTCTGTTCATATAAAATATATTTGATTTACGATTGACACAATGATAATATTTAATATAATAATTATTGTTGTAATTTCTGTTACAATGGCAAACATTTGTACAGAAGGACCTTTCTTTGAAGTCGTTATTATTTTCTATTTCTTCAACCCACCCCATCCAATGATGATGTACCACTTGAAGATGGCTTTCTGATCGAAGACAGCGAAGAAGATGAGAGTGTGAAGGTAGAGACCCTCCACGAAAATCCACATATAGTTGGCGATAAGAGACAATTGGAACAAAGTAAATAGCAGCTTACATTCCCAGTGCTGAAAGCATAAGAAATGTAATAGATAGATATCGATGCTTAAAGGGTCCGGCGGACTACAGTAGCCGGTGTGACATCGTCAAAGTTCCTAGTATCTTATTTTTTGGCTGGGAGCGACTGGGAGCATTCTGATTGGTCGACGCATTACAAAATTCGACGCATGCGCACAGTGCTATCGTAGTCTTAGTAAGGATTAGGGTTAGAGTTAGGGTTAGGGGTTAGGGTTACGACGCCTAAGAGCATCGTGAAAAGGCCGGACAGACTTGACCTAGCGCATGCGAAAAGCCGCCCGGTTAAAGTAAGAAACCCGGAACTTTGACGATTTTACAGGTCAGAACATAGGTTGATAAATCTGCATATAGGCTAATGTGTTAGTTCTCTGAACAACAAATAATGCGCTTTTATACTGTAAATTGTTTGTTTGTTTTAAACTACTCATTGCTTATGAAAGAGCATAACGGAAAATAATTAAACAAAACATGAAGATGTAAACTTCTAATCCAATCTAGTTGCTGGTCACCATCATCATGGAAGGCTTGGTCGTCACCATCACCATAAGAAGCATCGCTATCATCATAGGTTTCATCATGATCATTATGATCATCATGATCTTCTTCTTCTTCTTCTTCTTCTTCTTCTGATGATGATGATGATGATGATGATGATGATGATGATGATGATGATGATGATGATGGCAACATCGACGACGACGACTGCTTAGTATCAATTAATAGCATATTTGTCACTTACTGGTCCATTGGGGTTGAATTCGATTTTGCCGTCTTCATCATACTGCACATCTTGCGGCAAGCCCAACCCTTGCACAAGAAGCGAGGCTTGAAGTAAACAGATCACGGCGCGCAGGATGAAGGTGACGAACAGGTTGATGTGAATCACGTTGCGCTGGCAGTGCAGTCGTCTGGATCAAGTAGAATTGTAGCAAAGACGTGATTGCACAGCACAGACAATAAAATATGATTACTGCTATTTCTTATTCTGTGTCAAACAGTTTACAAGCAGGATTATATAGCATGTCATTTCGTTTGTACGCCGCGCACAAATCAAACTGTATTTTATAGAAGCAATTGAGGATCTGATTCTGACTTTGATTCTGATTCTTTCTGACATCTTCTCTTCCAAGTCGAGTGTTCACTTACAAGCAAAATGAAATTATGGCATGTACATTTTAATACTGCAGCACAATCACAATCTTTATGCTTTTGGTTATAAATTACTTAATCAATCTCACATGTAGCCCGTTCTTAGTCTAACGAACTACATATAGATTGAGAGCGTAGCGTTTGCAGACCTGGATTTTTTATTTTATTTATTAAACTAGCTTCCAGTTCCCCCCACCCCCACCCCCTCTTTCCCCTCTCTCTCCCTCTCTCTCCCTCTCCCTCTCTCTCCCTCTCTCTCTCCCTCTCTCTCTCTCTCTCTGGAAGACTTCCAAAGGGTATGAAATTGGATAATCATTGATGAACAGAAAAGGGTTGAAAGGGAAAGAGAACTCTCAACAGACGCACCGCCGATCGTATAATCGTCTAACAACTGGACAATAACGGATCAGTAGTGGTCTGTCGGCGCAAACGCGCCTTTGAGGCACAATAAAGCTGAAAAAGACAGCTTACAGGACACAATGATGAAGTGATTGTGCACTGCTGATCCTCGCACCAAGCATGGTACGGGCAATTCATCCATTAGCAAAAAAACGAATTACACGGAACCGTTAATCAGAATTTATTTTATCTAGCTCTTTTTGTCAGCCTCTTTGTCTGTCTGTCTGTCTCTCTCTCACACACACAAACGCACACACACAAACACACACATAAACATACACTCACACATGCACACACACACACACACAAACACAAACATAACAGTAGGTCTATAAGGGAGAAATACAAAGAGGGCATACGTAGCAAACTAATAATAATGACTAATCATAATCATGACGTTGGACTCACTTGAACTTGACCATGATGATGGTGGCCACGACCAGAGAGCTGAGGGAGATGGAATACCCCACTTTGGAGATCAACGTTACCAGTGGCATGTGTTTCTAGACACAAAACATAGATCATTAACATATTCGTTATATAATCATATAAGCAACCGATAACTAAGTGCCCCAATGAACTTCTTCAATAGGTAAGTATTCAGAATATCTGGATTGAACGTCGTTGTCGCTATAGAAAAAGTTTAGCTTACCAGTAGCTGGGTGATCATGTAGAAAAGGCGCTACAACTCAATAAATCTTAACTGGGAACACTGATAAGTTCTAAATTTACGTCGTTGTCGCTGTCGTCGGCGGTGAGATTGTTGCCATCAATATTTAGTAAGGAAGAGGGAGAAGAAATGTGGTTTATGGGTGTTTCATTGTGGAGACTAATTATATTTGCCTCTCGACACTAGTTAAGTTTGCACCATTCTTCTTCAGCGATTCTAATTATTGTACCGGATTCTGCGTAAAAGATTTGATCGATTCAATCAATGTGCTTTACCTTAAAAACCACAACAACACAAAACAAAGAAACAAGGAACTTTGAAAGGGGCCGCCGACCGTGGTCGACGGAGAAAGAGCTGCTAAGATAACGACAAGGATTAGACATTAAAGCCCATATAAGACAGCTCACAAAAGCCGACGACAGAACTTACTGAAGGAGATCCTCTCCTGCTCCGTCCCTCTCTCTCACCCGCCGCCTTCACCCCCACCCCTCCCCCCACCCCTCCGAGGACCCCACAGGTTGAGGGACTAAATAAATAGACCGAAAAATGCGTGCACTATATAAGAACAACCGTGGCCAATACTATTACCATCTCAAATCATGCATGCAGATCATTTCGACGGGTTACGAATCTTTTCCTTGATCCGTCTGATTGCATCTTGCTGGCGTTGCACAGTGTCTTGGGTAAGCTTCGCTTATTGATCGCAGGCGCATTAACCCAGTAGAATGGATCTCCGATTCGAAAGAATTAGTGGATTTTCGATAGCTTAAGGGTTTAACAGAAGTATATAGATACATACTACTGCTACCCGTATGCAATCGAGCATCCACTTTCTTTTGCTATGGCGGATCCATTCTACTTGGTTAATGCCTCTGTGTTTATTGATAGTTCATATAAGCTCTCATTTTCCATATAGGACATCATTAATTAAGATCTCGTTGATTCGCTTCAGTTCATATCTTATTCATTGCACTGTTCGACGATTGGTTACACTTTCATCGACTAACATTCAAATCTATTATTACAGGACTATCTGCATGACCTGAAATGCTAATTTGTTTCTTATAAGCATCACAAACCAATGCCAATAGACGAGACGTCTTAGCTTCTTATAATTATTAGTAGATATTACTGCGCCAGTACACGACTCCAGATTTTGTCTGTAATACTCGAAGACATAGGATATACATGAAAATCACCCAACTTTTGGCAGTGCAAAATAAAAAAAAAAAAAAACAGAAAGAAAGAAAATAAATAAATAAATAAATTTATAATGATATAATGAGAAGAAACTCTACTACACGATTACCCTTCTGTTTAATCACTTTGTTATTCATCTCCCTCCCTCCTCATCACAGTCATGTCCGAGTGATGAATGTGTGTTTGTTGTGGAATATCTATGGAAAGAGTGTGCGTGCATGTTGGCGACAGTTTTAAGAGAAAATCTGGTATGTAGCATCCAGCATTTTATTAATTAATATTATCTATTTACCTGGATGACGACAGGTACAAATCTAGGCATGACTGGAGTGGTGGGCTGCATGAGACAGGTGGTGTAGTTGGTCCACCCGTTCTGCTGTGTGGAATTGGGGAGGCTCGTAATAGACGGAGGCGGTGGTGCCCACGTGCCGTCCTCCTGGCACACTCGTGTGGCCATTTCTGTCCACAAAATTCAAGAGATACACTATAGCCTATCAAATACTTTAACTCTGATCAGTATAAAAAATACAACAAAAATGCTACAAGTCTGAGCATAGACAATAATTAAAACAAATCAACGGAGTGTAACATAACAGCGTCTGGCTTGAAAGAATGCGTGGGATCTTATTCTTCTTCGTACCTACTGTGGATACCCCCGTATTCGAGGGAAATGATTCCACAATTTTTGGCGTGCACAGCCGAAATGCATGCTGAGTGTGTTCTTGACACCGGCCCTCACCCGTTTAGGACATGAGCGTCAGGAGCTTTAAAGTCCGTTATGATGGAATGTTTGCGTCACTAGACCTCGGTTTATACTCTCATCCGAAGGAGTAGGAAACGGGAGTAAAGTGTCTTTCCCAAGAACACAACACAATGCCACGGCTTGGGCTCGAACGCGGGACTTTCAGCAAAAGCTCTACCATTAGGCCACCGTGCCACCCTATTGTCATAGCTCAAACAGTGCAAGACAGACTTCAGGCAGCGGTACTTTGCTAAAACTGTGTAATTGACTCGTTGGAATTGTTTGAAACAATGAAGTGGTGTGCATTAGAAGCTCATGATATCCTTATATTGACCAGCGCCTTGAGCAGCTCTATGATCTGAAAAGTGGGCTATATAAAAACAGTGACTTTACTTTTACCTTTGCTTTTGTATAGAATTAATAATCAAGCAAGCAACAACCGCTCACTGCGCAGGCACTCGAGAGGAAAAAAACCACAACGCTTCAGTTATAGCAGTTTAGGAATACGATTTTAACCCAGTAAAACAACATACCTAACCCATTATTGCCTAGCGTCCTCATATGAGGACACCTCCAGTTTAGGCATTTCTTTAAGTGCCAATAAGTGCATGACGAATTTTTTCATACCCCACATATCGAGGAGGGATATTTACAAGCAAACATTGTGTGCTAGAGTTACTTCCCTTCTATAGCTTCCAGCAGCGGCCATATTAGATCACCCACGTGCTTTGTGAAACCAGCAAAATGCCTCCACCCAAAAGGTAAGCAAATAACTCTTTTATTTTTTACTTTTTGAATAACATTACATAAGTGAAATTGTTCCTCAATACCATGTTAGAAAACAACTTTTTTAGTTTTTCTGAATGTTTTGTGTTTTAGTGATAATGAGTAATCAAAGCGGCGTCCTCATATGAGGACGCTAGGCACGAACGGGTAGAGGTTTATAATTATAGTCGCTTAGCAAGATAGTTGCTCAGCATGATTTTCACTCAGCAAGTTTTTTTGGCAGATATACTGTCAATGAAGTGCTTGACATACTGGAGGACAGCAACACCTTTTTCCGAGCAGATGTCTTCATAGAGCCTCCACCAGTGGACACGCTCACGGATGAGGATAGTGGTGACGAAGAAGAGGGCCCGGCTGTTGAAAACCTGAATGGACGACAGCTGTTAGCAAGTTCCACAGCAACGATTATTTTTCCAGATGGAAGACAAACAATTGGAGAGGAGGACCAGACAATTAACACTGACGAGGAAGCTGTAAGAAATTTTGTTGTTGTTTATAACAGGTAAGGACATCTACAACATTGCCACCTCAGAAGCGGTGACCAGAGACCGCTTCGAAGAAATCTTACGTTACCTGCAACTCAAGGACAACACAAGACTAGACCCTGAAGACAGGATGAGTAAAGTCCGTCCTCTCCTGTCCATGATAAATGAAAGATGTCTCAACAACTTTGTCAAGCAACAAAGCCTCAGCATTGATAAAAGCATGGTGCCGTACTATGGCCGTCATGGATGAAGACAGTTTATCAGGGGGAAGCCAATACGATTT
The DNA here is from genome assembly GCA_036898135.1 of Oncomelania hupensis. NCBI lineage: Eukaryota > Metazoa > Mollusca > Gastropoda > Littorinimorpha > Pomatiopsidae > Oncomelania > Oncomelania hupensis. Next base: position 103,135,285 of record CM072511.1, read on the forward strand.
GGCTATAAGTTCTGGGTCCTGGCTACCCCTCTTGGATATGTGGTTCAGCTCGAACCCTACCAAGGTGCGAAAGGCAAGCAGGTTGTCGAGTGTCATGGACTGGGGATGGGAGGCTCTGTTGTCATTGATTTGATCTCCGAAATCCATGGGAATGATGCATATCATCTGACGTTTGACAATCTTTTTACCTCGCTGAAGTTATTTGACCATCTGACATCAAAAGGCATCGGATGCACAGGGACAATTAGGTCCAACCGCATGGAAGATTGTCCACTCAAGAGCGTCAAAGACATACAGAAGGCAAGCAGAGGCACATATGACTATTTCACAGATGACAAGACCGGTTTCGTTGCGGTTCGCTGGAATGACAACAGCGTGGTGAATGTTGTATCCAACTGTGTGGGCATCCATCCTGTTCAGACAGCCAGCCGTTGGTCCCGATCTGCTCACCAGAGAGTGCAGATCGGTCAACCGTTTCTGATCTCCCACTACAACAAGACCATGGGTGGTGTCGACCGCATGGACCAAAATGTGGACATGTACAGAATTACCATAAGAACCAAAAAAGTGGTGGTGGCCTATTTTTGCTTACATGCTAGATGTTTGTGTGCAACAGGCATGGCTTCTGTATCGACACACAGCTGCAGCGACCAAAACTCCACTGGACCTGCTTGCATTTCGCCGCGCCATTGTCAAAAACTATTTGGCCAAAGCAGCACAACCCCCATCTGTTGGTCGTCCACAAGGCCATACTCCACAACTTGACCGTAGAGTTTCCAGAGCTGTACGCTTTGATGGCAGAGACCATGTGGTACAGTGGATCAACAAGCAAATCCGCTGTGCTCTCTGTCACAAGAAATGCAGGCAAAAGTGTAGAAAATGCGGCGTCGGAGTGCATGTAAAATGCGTTGAGCTATTTCACACTGAGTGAACTAAACAATTTCAATTCTTGATTTCTGTTGTCCAAGTCAAGTGCTAAAACAATAACTCTGTGCTGCTAGTCAAGTGCTAAAGTAGTATGCACATATTTGTATTCTTCCGATCGCAAATTCTGCTAGTGAAGGGCATAAGGTTCTGACCAATACTAGAAAAAGTGCCAAAATGTCATCAATTTGAACATGCAAAGAGACAGGTCCATATGTTCTTAGTTGTTTGAATGTTAGGTTCACACCTTTAACTGTTCACAGTTTGCTGATGAAGAAATTAAAGCTGTTCAATGTGTTCTGCAAGAGATTGTCTTATTTTGGTCTTGTTATTAACCTGTGCCCACTCGTGCCTAGCGTCCTCATATGAGGACGGTCGTTATATTGTATATAAATCAAAACACATGCTGAAATCATCCAAATGACAGTTACTTATGACCTACACATATAATTTGACACCAAACAAACAGAAAAATTAAAAAAAATTCAGGCATTAATGGGCTAATGTCTTATGATACCGTCGCGTGCTGCGGGGCGCGCATTTTAGGTTTGGTCTAAGGGGAAAGAATTGCGGAAGGAAACTAGGAACCGGAGAAGAGAAAGCGATTGGGAAAGGGGGAAAAAAGAAGCATGTCACTAATCTTTGCCACAGGGATAGATATTGCAGTGCATAAATAGTCTTAAAGCGACCGAAGCATGCAGCAGACCTCTGTATGCACCTGAGGAACTTTTTAGTATCGGTGTTTGTAGTTGAAGCGAAGTCAAGCTCAAGAAAATCAAGATGGCACAATGCCACTGGTTTGTAGGAAATATTTTTTTGCAAAACCAATCTGCTGGTGTCAGCTGAATACAAGTAAACCTAAACCGTTTGTTTGGTGTCAGCCACATGCAATGCCAATAGTCGAGGGAGATAAATAATTATTGTGCTGAGAAGAGGAAGATGAGAAAAACAACTCTTTAGCCTACCCAGGGGGTTGAAGTTGACAATGATGGCCGGACAAGGCTTGTAGGCCACAGTGTCAGCCAGTGTGTAATTCCAGCAAACTATGTTGTCGAAGACTGCATCGCAATATAAACCTGGAAAACGGACAATAACAGTTATGAAACTGAGTTTTCGTTTTTGTTTGTCAGCTTCTTGCTGTTTCATCATCATCATCATTATTATTATCATCATCATCAGCAGCAGAAAAATTAACACGATTGAGGCTGTTATGAAGAATGAAAGAACGTTGAAGTTTAACGTCTACATCAATCATTGGCGATATGGCGGGCGGCGATTATAGCTTTCCATGGAATAAAAGAAGGGATTTAAATCAACACTGAACCACCAAGCAATCATATGGCTAAGATGCACAGTGACATGACCACTTTTTATCTTTTCCACCACGGGATTCGAACCTGTTGATAGAAGAAGAATAATAACTGGAGAGGGGAAGAGATGGAAGAAAGAGGAGGAGGAGGAGGAAGAAGAAAAAGAAGAAGAAGGAGGAGGTGGACACGAAGAACAAGAAGAGTACCGTCAGTAGGCGGGTTCATGCTGGCAATGAAGTTTGCGCAGTGAATCCTGGCTTTGTCGATCAGTTTCTGCTGATTTCTCTGCTTCTGTTTTCTCTGTTCTTCTGTCTCCTGCGGGATTTGCTAATCAAATAAAACGTACAATTGAAATAAAACGTAATTATTAGATAATTCAGCTCACCTCACTTCAGTTAGCCTTGTTATTTTGTTAGGAAATAGTGAACCCTATTAGATGACAAAAACATTAGGCATATTGCGTCACGTCATCATGGTGATTATTGTTATTATTATGATTATTATTATTATTATTATGATTATGATGATTATTATGATGATTATATTATTATTATTATGATTATTATTATTATTATTATGATTATGATGATTATTATGATGATTATATTATTATTATTATTATTATTATTATTATTATTATTATTATTATGATTATGATGATGATTATTATTATTATTATTATTATTATTATTATTATTATTATTATTATTATTATTATATCTAGGTGCTTACATGAATACATAACTTGAACTATAAAACAAAACGAGAAAAAGTCATGAACTATTAACAATTAACTTATATATAAAAACTTTTCTCTCTCTCTCTCTCTCACTATCTCACACACACACACACGCACGCACACACACACATTCACACACAATTTCACACACACACACACGCTCTCTCTCTCTCTCGCTCTCTCTCTCTCTTTCTCTCTCTCTCTCTCTCTCTCTCTCTCTCTCTCTCTCTCTCTCTCTCTCATGCGAACACTCTCACGCCAGTCATGACTTTGCAGTTTTGTTTCATTCATTTCAATTGGTGGATGGAAAATAATGATTTTTTTATAACTGAATTGAAGACTAATTTCTCGGAGAAAGAGCAGCTTGGGAGAGCGAAGTTGTCTAGAAGGCATATAAATGTGAAGAAAGTCGGCAATAAATATAAATATTATTGAGAGGCAGTGGAGTTGAGAACGCTGAATCACAGGGAGGAAAGTTATAGTGGCATCTGACAGTCATTCTAACCATAAAAAGATAGCAACATACCCTGCCAAGCACCGGCTGAAGCAGGAGCAGCACACAGAAAGACATCACTACAATCCATCTTATACACCGCAGCCACGGTGACGTCATGACGCAGCGGGATGAGCTCGCGACTCGTCGGCTTGGTGACGTCATGACGACATCAACGTCACCAATACAGATGCGTGACGAGATAGAAGGAATAGTGACAATGGGGAGGTAGCATAGGAAGGGGCACACAGATGACGTCAGAGGGAGTCATGCTTCTTATTTCTGTGGTGTTTCTTCAGCAATGGACTGCCGTACGCTATTGTTGATCTGGAGAAAGGCGTCCCTGAATCGAGGAGAAATAAATAAGAATAATAATACAACTTCAAAATGTCCCCTCCACTAAACAGTCATCAGTAAAAAAAAAAAAGTATTAATATTCTTTTGAAGATAATACAGTTTATGCAAAATAAATACATAAGCCTAATGAAACCACGGCCACTCCGAGAACAACGAATGCATAATAAAAAAATTTAATTGAATATAACTATAAAAAAAAAAGGTTTAGATAAAATGGTAGTATGTACAAAATTGTGAACAAGTTTGTGTAATATTTGGTTGAGGCTGTTAAAAGAACAACGACGGTGACGACGAGGTCAACAATTATCAGTGGCAAGGGAAATGAAATCACTCAGAAATTGGCTTTGCACACCCCCTTCCCTAAACTATAAATATTCTAACTGAAATATCACATTGTACGGCTTTGTCAAAACAAATCGAAACCAGCAAACAAAAAACAAACCAAATAAAATAGGCTACGTTTTATTGAAATGACAAAACAAAATTAAACTGCAAACACATTTATAATAGAGTTAGCCAAAAGTCAATACGTTTGATGTAACTGTCACAAACTTAAAAATTTGTTATAAAAAAGGTCTGTGCAGTAAACTGAGAAAAACAAACGCCACACAAGCGTGCACCATCTGTTCCAAGTGCGTAGCGGAATTACCCTTATGTTCATTCCTACAAAGGCCGATATCACTTCACGCAACCGAGCCCAGTTGAACCAGAGGGACTAGTACTGCGTGATAAAGCTTTAATTATCGAGCTCCTGACAGTGATAAACGCCTTCTCAAATGCCAAACTGCAGCGAAATGGTGTAGGTGTTCGAACACACAGGAGCCGAGACAACAGAATACTATGTGCCGCTATCCACTTCCCGATCAAACTTTACAACGTTGTTTGCTTGCGGTGGAGAATAATGGGGGACAAGAAAATACAATGCAATGCAATACAATACAATGCAATGCAATGCAATGCAATCCAATCCAATACAATTGGTCTGAATTTTTAAAAATTGCTTTGGTTTGCCATCGATACATGTACAGAACAACAGACTTTGAACAATTATCTAGATAGATGGAGAAACCCTTTATGAAAGCGAATCATCTCCATAAAACTAGAGCCCACTCCTGCTTCCAGGTTCTAGATCAAGATCTCCAGAATACTTATCAGTAAAGCTTGTAAAGGACACAAACCCTAACTACAAACACAGCTGCTACAAAATGCCTCACGCAACAGGTCTGATGCCAGCTCCAGTCGACTTCAAGACTATTTATGCAATGCAATATCTAACCCTGTGGCAAAGATTAAGGGGCATACTTCTTCTCAACCTTCTTGCCCCTTTCCCTATCGCTTTCTCTCTCTCCCTCTCTCCCTCCCTCCCCCCCTCCACCTTCCTAGTTCCCTTTCGCAATTTCTTCCCCTTAGACCAAACTTTAAATGCGCGACCCCAGCACGCGACGGTCTCATTAGGCCTGTTGTTTTACTGGGTTACAAACGTATTCCTACGCTCTTTTTCTAGGTGCGGTGTCAAGTAAGTAGGCCTAGGCTCAAATGAAATTCCATAATTTTCAACTCATTGACTTTTCTTTCGAATGCCCGCGCAGTGAGCGCTCGTTGCTTTTGTCTATAATAATTATAGCAGCAAAAAAGTAAAAGGACAGTAAATGAACTGTTCTTATATAGCGCATTTAGCTTATAGACCTGCTCAAGGCGCTGACCGAAATCGGGTTCTATCTAATTCAAACCTTACAGGACGGAAACTTGTATTATCAAGCGCGCACTAATGAGAGGAAAACGATAAGTCTCGTCTAGTCTTCGCTACGCACTGTGCAAAATCCAAAACGCTAAATGTGCCGCAGAAGTCAAACGAGACAGACAGTGATGGTGGTGAAACACAGCAGACATTGATTGCTAGGGTGTTGCTCGGAAGGTGTTGATGTTTTTTTTTTTTTCACCCCAAAGACTCGCTCCTCTTCCGTGCTTATCCGCACGTAAGGGTTTGACATATTTCAATCGTATTTGCTAGAGGATTAAAACCGGGAAGTGACGATTATATTCCATTGGACGTGATAGGGAGGAAACAGAAAATGTTGCGCAGTCGTATGGTTTAGACGCTTGCGTGCAGGCGTGTGTTTAAAACATGAAAGCTTTCACAGGCGGAGGTGAATCTCTGTTTATGGTGTTTTAAAACTGTTAAAGGCACGTCAAAGAGAAAGACCTAACCCTGAAAATACAAATGGGGAGAGAGACGAGGGATAAAATTTTGGGTGGAAGAGAGAGAGAGAGAGAGAGAGAGAGAGAGAGAGAGAGAGAGAGAGACAGACAGACAGACAGACAGACAGACAGACAGACAGACAGAGACAGAGAGAGACAGAGAGAGAGAGAGAGAGAGAGAGAGAGAGAGAGAGAGAGAGAGAGAGAGAGAGAGAGAGAGAGAGAGAGAGAGAGAGAGAGAGAGAGAGAGGCGACAACGAAAGGTCGAAGCTTATATGTTGAATTTTTTTCATGTCAGAGCGCTTAATTCCGATGCAATTGAAAAAAACAACAACCTGCGCAGCCTTAAATTGTTTAAAAATCAAGCTACGGAATAACGAACAGACAATTCCGGCCTATAATAAGGTTGTTATTACCTCCAATTTACCCATATGACATTATCAAATTGCTAATAATACCTGTTGACAGGTAGTGTATCATTTTCAACAATCATACAATTTCTTCCTATAAGCTAACCTGCTCTAGAATAAGCTGATTTATAGCAAAACGGTCCAGAGGTAAGCAGAGGTGTCAGGTTAAAAACGTTTTTGTTCAAAATGTAGGCTACCTGGTTATTGGTTGAATAGTCCAACGTTACAACCATCACCACCTTGGAACGTAGGCTAAATAGTCTCATGAATTTGGACAAAGAAAATTAACAGCCGCGACAAAACAACCATTCTTTTTTACACTCCCCTGGGATAGTTCTTGGACGTAGTAAATCAACAGTGGTAAGCCTACATGTTTTAGAAGACAGTGAGTTGTTGATTGTAAAATATTATTTTTCCTTATATCTAAAGATAATTAAACATCAATCGATAACTTTTTGTGACTCAGCTGCTATAGTTAATGGACTTATATTACTGCCAGTCGAGCTCTACCATGCACAAAATAGCTTGCTGAAATCCAGATCGAGACGTACATTTACTGGAAATTGGTGCGCTGTTTAACGCTATAGACCACTATGTCACCCCTTCCAGGCTCAAACTACCTCAATATCGGACAACCTTTAGTAAATATGCCTTAGATATATAAGTTTTGACATCCGACCTCGACCTCTTGAACTGTGGGTAAGATACATGCATCCGAGGTCCAAGAATCAAACTAACTGATATTTCAGTTTCCGTCTCCGAGAGTTTATTGTGATAGTATAGCAACACGTAGCCAGAAGAACGGAAGAGGACATGAAGTATGGCAACAACAAAAAGTAGCAGGTGAGGGGAGTGGGAAAAGAAATCTAACAGGAAAAGGACGATGACGACGACAAGGAATAAGAAGAAAAACAACAACAACAACAAGAATTAATACAAAGGATACAATCACTGTAGTTTGCCAAAAAGCAAAGGGCAAGATAATAATAAATTAAGCTATGGTTAAGGTTCTGATAAAGTTAAAATATTATAACCAAATTAAACAGAACTCAGTGCAGCTAAAAGGGACATTAGACTGTCCAGCTGCCAAAGAAAACTATAATAGTCTAAAGACTAGTTTAAGTTAAGGTTCTGATAAAGATAAAATATTATATCCAAATTAAACAGAACTCAGTGCAAGTAAATGGGACATTAGACTGTCCAGCTGCCAAAGAAAACTATAATAATCTAAAAACTAGTTTAAGTAAGTTTCAAATAAACGTCAAAATGTTATATAAAATTAAAGAAAACTCTATACATGTAAATGGAAGCCCTGCCAGCAGAAACTGCTTGATGCTTGAGAAAGGGGCGTGAGAGGATATCCAATGAATGCAGCGTGTGACATTGATTTTATTTCTTCTCGGTGGACAAAACAAGTGGGTGGAGAAACATTTTAAAGGAACATCTTAACGAGATTCATCCGCCTCTTCTCCCTCCTCATTATTATCATCATCATCATCATCATCATCATCATCATCATCATCATCATCATCATCATCATCATCATCATCATCATCATCATCATCATCATCATCGTTATCATCATCATCATTTGTTTATAGACCTTTCTGTGTCCAGGTATTAATTTATAACACTCGGTAGTCTTGCTTGACATTTGAAACAGGATGCGAAACAAATTTGGACAAACATGGAAAATAAATACGGCGCTCAATGAAGTATTCAATTTACCAACAAACTTTAATATAAATAAATTAAAAAAAAATAATAAAAATGTCAAGAAATGTAAATAAACTTCAGATATCGTATGAAAGATGTTAACAAATTAACATTATAACTAAACTGACAAATTTTAAAAAAGCAAACACACAAGAGGTCATAAATCATGTATCTTTTTTTGTTGTTTAAACTCCGTTTCTATTATATTTGTTTACAAAAACAAAGAACAAACTGCTGGACGCTAGACATTTAAATATCAGAAGAAGAAAAAAAGTCAGCAGCTTTCTGCTTTCCTCGTAAAAGAATTTCAAAAATAAAACTACACAAGTGCTGTACCCTAACGGATGCAGATGTCCCTCAAGTGCTGTCTCTCTCTCTCCCCCTCTCTCTCCCTCTCTCCCCCCTCTCTCTCTCCCTCTCTCTCTCTCACACACACACCACCCATACACACTGTATTTTAGACAATAAAGAAGACAAACTGGGAGAAGCTGGAGGAGGAAGAAGAGGATTATGAAGATACAACTCCCGGATTTTAAAGGTACTGACGCTCATGTTTTAGGCGGTTGAGTGCCAGCAGACGACGACTGAGGCGTTAGACGAAGTGCCTAACAATGCAAGCTGGCGCCTCGGACAGCTTGAGTTAGATTCTGTATCGACCAGTGCATAAGGCAGCCGAACTGGAAAAGCCCCATATAAGAACAATAATAATAAGAAGAATAAGAATAATTTTAAAAAAAAACATTACATTACATTACACTGATTACATTACATTACATTACATTACATTACATTACATGGTTATTGCTTTAGGTCCAGCGGACTCTTCCGAGCCAAATCAGGACCAGAGAAGTGAAAGAGGACTCACCCTTCGAAACAACGAAACAACGAAGTTTATTGGCCAAATTGACATAAAACATGCACATGGAATATGTTGCGATGTGGCAGTAACATTCATAAAACATACATGCAAACACATCCGCATAAAAGATCTGCCGAAACAACCATAGTGGTAACACTGAAGGCAATCTACCAGCCGGTCACTTTACAATAAAGACATCCCACGCATGGGGACGCTGAGGCTATACTCTAATTTATCGAACCCCCGTTTACAAAAACAAAATAGAATACAAACATCATTATACAATATCAACAAAACACATACATATAAAATGCCTACATTGCCAAATAATAACATAGGAAGCCCCAGTGACCATTTGGCAGAAAGCGTCCAATATTCCCAAGCTGATCCAACAGACCTTATACACAAATGAGGCGTATTGTCCCGGAAGAGTTTTCAAGAAAAAAGGTAGGTGACTGGTCTAGCAAAGAAGAAGATAGTATCGTAGATTGATAGAACAGAGTAGGAATGAGAAAGAACAAAGGAAAAAGACAGCGACAGTGGGAATTTAAAGCACTAAATTTCCAGAAAGTGGTGATACTATTTATACTGAAATTCCCGGCACCCCCATAATGATAATAATAAGAACTAACTAATAATAATAATAATAATAATAATAATAATAATAATAATAATAATAATAATAATAATAATAATAATAATAATAATAATAATAATAAAAACCAACAACAAGAACAACAACAACAACAACAACAATAATAATAATAATAATAATAATAATAATAATAATAATAATAATAATAATAATAATAATAATAATAATAAAAACCAACAACAAGAACAAGAACAACAACAACAATAATAATAATAATAATAATAATAATAATAATAATAATAATAATAATAATAATAATAATAATAATAATAATAATAATAATAATAATACTAACAATAATAATAATAATAAAAAAAAAAAAATAATAATAATAATAATAATAATAATAATAATAATAATAATAATAATAATAATAATATTTATTATTATTATTTTTTATTATTATTATTATTATTATTATTATTATTATTATTATTATTATTATTAGTTATTATTATTATCATTATCATAAACCAAGAACAATAACAATAATAATACAAGCAACAATATTAACAATAATACAGTACTACTACTACTACTACTACTACTACTACTACTACTACTACTACTACTACTACTACTAATAATAATAATAATAATAATAATAATAATAATAATAATAATAATAATAATAATACAAACTAGGCGGGTGAGTGCCAGTTACATCAATACGACGATTGAGCGTTAAACGATGTGCCTAAGAATGCAAGCTGGCGCCTTGGACGTCTCGAGTTAGATTCTGTATCCACCAGTTAGTTAGTTATTCATTGCTTACAGGGTCCAGCGGACTGCAAAAAGCCGAATCAGGACCACAAAATCAAGACCACAACTTTGTTGAAAGTGGACTCACCCCTGATCCATATAAAAGATCTGCTGAAAGTGCCTAGAGCAGGGAGGACCTATCTATCTTGCATGTCTCACCGTCGTCGAGATTATGGGGTCCAGAAGTCCAGGCGGCGACAGCGACCTGTGGGAGATGCCGATACGCAACTCCACCTCATCCTTCAACCTTCATTTTCTCCTTGGTGGTACCCCATCGACTGGGCGGCGGCTGCTCTTCGCCGATGGCGCCGATGGCGCCTCGTCGCTCTGCTTCCGCCGTGCCTTTCCCTGGCGGTCCTTTTTTCTTTCGCTATGATTGGACAACTCAGGAACCATTGTGGAGAGTGGCGACTCCGGACTGCAGGCGCTTCGCGCCGCCAGTGCTCCTTCGTGTTTGTCTCCTTCCTCTCTACACGGCCTTTATGCTGGATCATCATCGACATTTTTTCATCACCTGAACGTCTTAACTCATCACCTATCTAACCTCTTCTCCTTGAGCGCACCGCACTACCGGACTTCTTACTCATCATCACGCCTTCTTATTCACGTCCCCTATACGCTACGGTGTCCGGCGACACAAATGTACACAACGAACGAACGAACGAACGGCGAAGTAGTTCGTAGTTCAGAGCAGGTAGCACGTTCACACACTCGGTGGCAGCGAGTCGAGCAGGGGTGGCAGTCCTGCTACAGGAGGCGGTCAGACCCATGGTTAAAAAAAAAAAGCTCTACCAACTGAGCTACCCGGCCCCTCACTCAGACCCATGGGTGCGCTACCCGCTTCTTATCTGAATGGACTTCCGTTATATCTTGCCAATACCCCGAAGTCGAGATTCTGTCAGGTTGTTCGAGGACTGAGGCTGCCTGCACCAATGGGATCTTCCGAACCGATACTCCATACAACCTCCAACCTTCATTTTCATCCTGTAGGACTCCTTCGACTGGGTGGCGGTGGCGGTGGCGGGTCGGCAATGGACGTCCGGTCGCTCTGCTGCTGTCGCTCCATTCCCAGGGTGACCTAACTTTTTTTTACTACGACTGGGCGTTGCGGGGTTTCCTGTGGAGGGTGGCGTCCTCCGGACTGCAGTTGCTTCAACGCCATGGATCCCTGCGTACTGCCTTCCCTCTTTGTGGGTCAGTACATCGCGGCCACACCTCTTCATGCGTACGTCGGGCGATTCGGCGAACTTTTCCCACCCTGCGCGCTTGCCTTTTCAAAGTGCCTTCTTATTCAACTTTGACCACCATTATCCATCTTCTCAGTGAAGACTTCTATCGCCCGCCGAGTAGGCAACATACTTCTAACTCTTAACGCATCTCGACTTCTTCTTCATCTTGACTTCTTCTTCATGTTCCTTATACGCTTCCGTGTCCGGGGACAGAAATCTATCAACAACAACAACAGCCTAGAGCAGCTCCTGAAGTTAAAAAAAAAATCCCTCCAATGCTTATAGTTTTGGAGAAAACAGGATTAGAAAAAAAGGAAATGTAAAATAAATAAATAAATAAATAAATAAATTAAATTAAATTAAAAAGTTACGTCATTATGATTACGTCACTCGATTTGCTTAAGTTTGGTTTTACGTTGTGTGACGGTGGGTCTATAATTGTTGCTGGGCTCTGCACAATGGAATAATATTACCCACTCGTCTTTAGTCTATGGGGATCGCTAGTAATCTCCCTGTGACTTAACTTAATAGTAATACATTTATTTGTTTAGCTCGGTCTGTGTTTAGGCTGGGGGTACAGAGATAGATAAAAAATGGTGAAAGATCACTGTCACACTAGCTCTCACACGGCTATGAAACATAGGTAGTCCAGCCACTTGATAACAGTAAATATCAAACATTTATTTCCTCTACTCTATACACGATCTTCGAAGTACAAAACTAACTTAAAAGTTCAAATGTCAATACGAATGGTTCGGTCTTGATAGTTCTAGGCAGCTACTTTATCTTCATCGGGCACTGAATACTTTCTGCCCTAATGGTCAGAGTTCTGGAAGAGTGGACTACTGTGGTCCTGTGATACCAGTTTTAGTGCACTGTCTCAATCGACACTTATCTGATACTTCGATGAGCTGTGTTGTGGTTGCTTCCTTGATAAGCTGCGTTGTGGTGGAGTCTTCTTCTTGATGCTAGACTGGTGGGCTCTCATTGCTCATTGCTAGCGAGGCCTCTGCAGGTCAACTTTCAGGGAAGACTGTTTCTTGTCTTTCGCCTGGTTGGGCTCACGATACAATGCCTGCTCGTCTGTAACATATGAGACGAAATTCTGCACAACCCTGTATAATAGGTGTGTGCAGAGCGTTTCTTACTGAAGGCCGAAGTAGCCCTCAGTGATTAGCTCCACATCTCTATATATAAGTGACGAAAATTCTGCTAAGTCCGTGGTCCACTGGAATCTCCACTCTAATCTCCTATGCATATATAAATATAAATCATGGCTAACTATACACATAGAGAAAGAATTAATATTATACACATTCTCTGGTACAGCCACTGGTCTGCAAGCATACATATAGGTTAAACAACAGTGCGTCCGTACAGAATACAACTTGGCGTCGGCCGGTCGTGTTCGCCACGTGGTCACGCAACGTTGGAATAACACTTCAAATCTAAGCATAGCAAATTTCACACAAATAATTCTACAATAATATAAATGCATCATGATGAAACAAAAGTATGTTCATTTACCTTTTTGACAATTTCAGGCCGTGGCTAACTTGATTGAATTCGAATTTTCAACAAGCCCTGCTTCCCTAGTCTGTCAGTGGAGAGATTTCTGTCAGAGCGTAACTGTGTACTGCTCGCCGTTTAAATGCAGAATGAATCTTCTACCTCTCTGCTTGAACCAGGCAGAACTGGTCTACCTAAGCTAGCTGTGTTCTGATTGGATGTAAATTCTGATTGGCTGTAAAATCGGCTTTATTCTTAAGCTGCGATGATTCACTACACTGCGCGGGCGTCACTATACAACTGTGTTACACGGACTTAACAAGGCAAAGCTTACTGTGCTGTGTAAAACTGCCTCTTGTTACACGTTGGAGGCATAGAAATAGGATTAGAAAATAAAATGATATCACCATAATGAGTCACACGATGACGTCACTTAATATACTATAATTTCGTTTAAGGTTTAAGGCACTCTAATTAACTTGGAAGTTTTTTAAATTAAAAATATTTATTTACTGACGTCACAATGATTATTTCACTCGATGTGCATAAGTTTGGTTCCACATTGGAGACACAATGAAAGTCTAAGTATATACCAAACCCCTCCAGCAGTTTGGGAGAAAATAGGTTTAGTAAAAATCACAACAAATTATGACGTCAACATGATGACGTCACCCGATATGCATACTTTTTGGTCATTTGGTAGTGTTCACCATTTCCTAAGTAAATATTAAGTTTTCTAAAAAAAAATTCGTCCGTTAATTTCAGAGAAAAGTGCGCCAATATCACCTCCGGACGCCGGACGGACGGACAAAGCCAAAATCAATAGTTTCCAGCTTGGGAACTTATAAAAAGACTCTTACAACACTTAATTAATGTTTCTGAGCTTGCGTCATAATGCGAACGTTCTAAACTTGAAGTTACTCATTATTATTAATAAGAAGTTGCATTTGCCACCTGCTGCACTGCCTATGCAATCGTCTTCTTCTATTTTCTTTTTTTTGTTTTTGTTTTTTTCTTCTTCTTCTTCTTCTTCTTCTTCTTCTTCTTCTTCTTCTTCTTCTTCTTCTTCTTCTTCTTCTAATTTCTTCTTCTCATTTTTCTGCCAAACAAACGCGCGCGCCTTCACACACACCCACACACACACACACCCACACACACACACCCACTTTTTAAAATCATGTTTGTTGGTTGTTGTTTTTTTTTTAATCTTACTTCTCCTCCTCCTCCTTTTCTTCAGTCAAGGAACCTGTTAACACACAAAACATTCTTTAGCCGTCCTCTAAATTTCATCAAAACATTCAATTGGACCATCCAGGAACCAGAAAATTGGGATAACACCTCCCATGACGTCATTGTTGGCATCTTGATTTATGAAACAATGTTTTTCAAGCACAGCACGCAAAAGAAGACAAACCAGAAAATAGTAATCAGTTTTGATGGTAAAGGTGCTCGTGACACTGATTTATCAAATGCCTTTGAAAAAAAACAAAGAGTAATTATTATAAACCACGATCTAATTGGGGGAAAGTTTGAAGATTGCATTAAGTAGTTGCCATATTTGGCTTACGTTTTACGGCTTATGCAGTGGACTATAAGGTTTTTCACTAACCGGAAATTTGACGGGTGGCCACACACATTATGAGTTTAGTGGCCACATTTGGCATATGTTTTATGGCTTATGCATTGTATCGGCGTTAGTGGCGCCATGTTTATCACGGCCGGTTCGAATTTATAAACGTGTGTAGCTGTAATTTCACTACAGCAAGGCACGCTTTTATGACGATGTAATGTACTCTTTCACGATTTGAATATAATATGAAAATACTTTACTAAGATGGACATGCAAGAAGTGAATTCAACTGCCTTTAGCTCGCCAAGTCGTGTGTAGCAGACAACCCGTGTTGCGTGTAATAATGCGTTTGGGAGGAGTTTAGGTTGAACTAGTGACGTCACACATTCGCTTCTGATTGGTCCTCATAAGCCCGGCTTATGTATTTTTGCAGAAGAAATCAAACATGCGCTATCATTGTGAAATTTTACGTTAGCCAGTACGCAAGGAAATACATAAGGAATTTATAAACGTAACACAAGTGTGGCCGGGTACGCAACAGTTCAGTTCAGTTGAGTAGATTACCGTCCCCGGACACAGAAGCGTATAGGGGACTGTACGCAACACAAGTGTGACCGGGTCTTTATAGGGGGTACGGTTCAGTACAGTAGGTCTAGAATTAGCATAATTACGTTCTCTATACTTTGCTCGGTTTAATTGTGTTGGCTGTCAACAACGCATGATAAAATTCATATGTGCTGATATAATAATAATATACCTTGACTTAAAATATAATTATGTACGATATAACTTGGCGTAAAAAGCTTTAAAAGACTGAACGAGTTAATATATTTTCAATACGTTCATATTATGCTCACTACATTTCCCAAGTCCCTGCAGTCATGTAAGGCTAAGGTTGCATTTAAAGTCTATGTATCAGTATAAGTTCTGGACGTCTTATAAACTTTAGTTGTGTTGCACAACATCTTGCGAAAGGTTTCAGGAACGGCCAGACCAGCCATTACCTGGATGGTTGAGCGCCGCGTAGAGTAACGAATCAACGCTCGACAAAAACGCTAACCCACTCCACTTCCTGCGATTGAATACCTAGCTCTCTTGGGAATATAGGATGGTAAAGCAGCGATGAACAGAAGATGGAATCGCCCTAAGTAAGTTTTTCCTGAGAAAAGGGAAGCTCCTAAAGATTCTCATGCCCCGAGCTATCGAAATGAGACCTTTATATATCTTTACGATTGTTTCTTCTTTGATGTCGGCAGCCAACCCTTACAGTCACTCTTCAATACAAAGCTTACTGATTAAAGAATGCGCTATCTCTGAAACAGACGATTGCTAGAACCATACTATTCATTATGTAAAAAAATTTGTATACGAACTTAGATTTTTAGTTTTCAACGATAATGACAATAAATACCAGTAATGGAGTTGTCAACAAAATAATCTGGGAAATCGCCCCGCCGCGTTGCTGTTACACTGTGGTGCCTGTCATCGTATAGAAAACTTAAGTTTGGTCTAATTACCCTAACAATTACACTGCATACTTCACATCTGCCTTGCATCGGAGGTAGAAGCAATAAATCATAGGCAAAACACCCTCTTCAATACAGAGACACACCAACACATAATAACATGTGCGCGCACACACTCACACACACACACACATTCCCAGAATTTGCGTTTGCCTCGCTGTACCACAAATTAGTAAGAACGTCACTGTTTTATCTATAGGATATTCCAGTTAAGCAAACATAAAAAAAATTATAAAACTTATATATATATATATATATATATATATATATATATATATATATATATATATATATATATATATATATATATATATATATATATATATATATATATATATATTAGACCGCTTCTGAAGAAAGTAGTACAACAGTTGTGAACATTATAAGGAACTTACCAACGATCTTCTGAAGCGCTGGACAGGGGTAAATATACACTGAAACATTTGTGAACATAATGGCAACATTCCTCTGAATTGTAGACCAAATTGGAGAGAGAGAGAGAGAGAGAGAGAGAGAGAGAGAGAGAGAGAGAGAGAGAGAGAGAGAGAGATTTCTCTTACATAGCGCTCCCACAAGCTCAGAGAGATTCTCAAGGCGGTGACCCGTAATATCCAGCAATCACACAATAGTTTTGCTGAAGTCGGGATTCGAACCCACGTCGCCCAAGACGCACTCACACAAGTCGTGCGCTCAGACCACTGAGCTATCCCTGCCGAGAATACGAATCTTTTATTCCAGAAGTTCGGGGCATCGCCCCTTTGGAAGAGTTGTGTACAAGAATAATAAAACAAGAGAGAGAGAGAGAGAGAGAGAGAGAGGGAGAGAGAGAGAGAGAGAGACAACGCACACACGCTCTTCTCTCAGAGCCAGTTTCGTGAGGGCGGTTCTTATCTCCTCTTCATAGATGGCATGCCGCTAGATAGAACTAGGTTATTTGATGTACAAAGAAGGAGTGCGAAAGAGGTTGGGGAGGGCAAGGGAGTAGGGGAGGGGGAGGGGAAGAAGCCCTTTATTTCCTGAGACCAAAGAAAGTACAGCTACGCAAAGAAGGTTCATTTCGACTCTTACTGCGAAACGGAAGTTGCGAGCGCCCCCCAGCGATTCCCGTGATAAATGATTCCAAGGGCGATAATTTGTTCTTAGCGCTATATAAACAAACCGCTTCAGTGGATTATGTTCCGGACACTCGCTTGCTTAAATCAAAGAAGAATGAAGAAATGTGTTGTTTTTTTTCATAAGTGTTACTAAACTACAAAATAACAGCAGTAAGCTGCTTAATGCATTTATCAGCATTATAATGAGAAAAGCAAAGATGTTTTAGTATTTCCTTCGTAAGTTTTCTTATTTTAATACATTCCATTTCGTTGACCTTGGCGTGTACAGATGTCTTGTAAAGAAAAACTATAAAAAAAAAAGAAGTAATTTTTAAGCAAATAATTCTTCATAAATGCATCTAAGAATAAAAATCCAAGAGCAAAAACTATTAATTCTTATCCTTTTAATGTATAATGCTACTAGTTAATTGTCTAGTATTATCAGATTTTGTTGTTGTTGTTGCATGTGAAATGTATGCAGAAAAAATACCAAATGTGATTTTTTAAATCTTTCAAATGTAAAATACCATTTTCTGTGTGACTGTATTCCCTTTCCATTACATTTGGTTTAAGCAGACAGGAAAAGGGTTAATTGTATTTGTTTTGTCTTGCAAAACTTCTGTTTCTTTGTAGGTATGTCTTAATCTTGCTAAACAAAAAGTAAACAACAGATTTAATTATAAAAACCTAACATTCTTACCCTTTTCATTATTTTAAACATACATTTATTGAGATGACAGTGCTTTACAAAAATGATAATTGCTGAAGTTTCCTTTATATGAGAGAGAGAGAGAGAGAGAGAGAGAGAGAGAGAGAGAGAGAGAGAGAGCATGCCTGTAATTCCTTCCTTTTTGTTGCTATAATATTCATATTAAATGTCAGAAAAAGAAACTCAAATGTTTGAAGCTATTTTTTTCAGCTTTTATAAATGCATGATGGTTTAACAATAAAGTAACATAATTGATGCAGCCTGCTGCAATGTACAGATCTAATATTATAAATGACTACAAATATTTCTTATTTGACTATTTTTATTGTTGCACTTTTTGGTCTTATCTAGGTGCAATTTCCAATGTAATGATTCATGCAAAAAAAAAAAATGCTTTTAAACGTTAAATGTGTTTTCTTTAAAAGCTTCACTGTTCACTCTTCTTGTTGCATTGCTTTATTTCTCTACTTCTATAGTCTTGATGTCTGTTGGTTTATATATTATTTATTTCTTCAAAATACATATAAAATATATACATCACAAGCAGCAGGGACAAGCAACAAGCATGCTTATATAAGCCTATCCCTGTGCGAGTAAATTTCAGAGTTAAATTTGGCAGAAGAATATTAACATTGTGCAATATATACATATACACATACACACATGTCTGTTCTTTTTCTTTAGTCTATCTTAACCTATCAAATTTCCTTTTGCAACTACAGTTCTATTATAGAGATAGCCTATATTAAACCATAATGATGATGATGATGATGATGAAAATGATGATGATAAACAGTAGGCCTAATAATTTATAGGCTTATTTACACAGTTGATCGAAAGCAGTAAATATAATTTTAAGATGAGAGCCTAACAGTAGGTTAGCAGCGATTAAATCAGAAGTGCAGTGTAAATGAGATAAACAGTAGATTGGAACACAGTTATTAACTGGAAATGCTAAATCAAGCAATGTTCAGAAAAGCTATTACCGGTATTCAAGCTTACTTTTGGGTTTGAGTTTTGACGGATCTAGGATGAGTACAGGCCGAGTACAGGCCTACTGAATCATCAGCATTGGTACGGTAATTTAATCGGCTGAATGCATAATTCAAGCAACTTGTTGGCAAGCTGTATTTACATTATTAAAACCAGAAACTTATTAACTTACTTTCAAAAAAAAAAGCAGAATCGCTTGTTAATTTAAGCAAGCGAGTGTCCGGAACATAATCTACTGAAGCGGTTTGTTTACATAGCGCTAAGAACAAATTATCGCCCTTGGAATCATTTATCACGGGAATCGCTGGGGGGCGCTACGAGTGGCTACGTTTTGTAACTTTATATAGGCACTCGGCGAGATGAACCTTCTTTGCGTAGCTGTACTTTCTTTGCTGAGACCAACACTCTAACACATCTGCATGGGCTCTGTACGCATCTGCGACTAGCGTGCATGCTGGCCCACATTTTAAAATCACATCCCGAATAAATCCTATTAGGCTGTACTCCAAGATCACACGATGCGTGAGAAAACATTGGCTTTCACCCACTCAAAATATCATCATTGCACTGTACTCTACATGTACATGACATCTACACGCATACGACAAAAATAATAGCATGGTTTATAAGCCTATGCCAGTTAAGGCTCTATAGTAGCAATTTTTAAACTGCATAAGTTACAAACCATTGCATAATAATATGAGAATATGTTAGGTTAGGTATCCCTGACGGAAACGGCAACGGAGTGTAAGCGAATCGAGGCGCCAATAGGGGCACTCATGTACTTGCCTGTGTGTGTGTGTGTGTGTGTGTGTGTGTGTGTGTGTGTGTGTGTGCGTTTGTGTGTGTTCTTTGGTTTGTAACCATAAACTAACAAACTATGTACTTAATTTGTAATAACGTGATTGAATATGGGCAGTCTGTTTCATCCGAATGTTACAAGAGTTGTAAAAGTTATAGCTAAATTTGCCAATTGGTAGACTTTTAAAGACTTATATGATTGTTTGTGGGAATAAAGCGGTAGTTATATTTATATAGAAATAGTTAATGTGTTTTAAAACTTTAATTTTTGAATATACCTAAATGTGTGAACATACATTAAATGAAAGGTTGGTTGAATTCACACTGGATTCGTTAACGCGCCTCGCTCCGCCTTATAGATACGTGCCCTTATGCAGGATAATACAACGTTATCAATAGCGATTATTTTCTCCTAGACGTTCTGGCATGACCCCTGGCAGAAATATGCATGCCTAGGCACTGGATACGCTTCGCAGCATCAGGGGTGTGCCCAGGATCAATTCATCACGGCCACAAACAATTTCGCCTCCCTTGACATCCGGGTTTCTCGGAGTCTCAGGGGCGAAATTCTAAAAGCAAGTATTTGACGCTAAGAAATAAATGGGATTATCTGCTTCGCCTCGGTGACTTTGTATTAATAGCAAGGATTTGACGCTAATAGTGAGACTGGTTGTTTTCTTAGTGGTGGTGATAATTATAATGGATGCGTGATGTCGATGGAAATGGCTACTGCGTGATTTCTATCTCCCTTGCCCGGCTGATAATTGTTTTTAATAACAAATTTCCTCTGCTCGCAATATAACACATGCATTCTTCAAAGAGTATATAAAAATGCTGGATACTGGATGGACCGATAAACCATTACCATCAATGTTGTCGTGCTCGCTTCTACATGAGATATTAAAATCGCATGGTTTTATCATATTTTAAAATGTTAGCAGTCATCGCAATTTCCTCTGCAACCCATCCATTGCACTAATATTGATGATTTATGGAGCGGTCAAGAGGTTAGCATAGGTATCCATTGCACTAATATTGATGATTTATGGAGCGGTCAAGAGGTCAGCATAGGTGTAAAAGAAGACACTCAATTATCTGGCCACTGTCTTAGTAGCCTAAACGATCACACAAGGAGAGAGAGAGAGAGAGAGAGAGAGAGAGAGAGAGAGAGAGAGAGAGAGAGAGAGAGAGAGAGAGAGAGAGAGAGAGAGAGAGACTGAAAAAGTGTTAACATAAACGAACAAACAAACAAATAGTTTTTCTATATTTGAATATCAAGCTTTGCTTGAAATGGATTTAATTTAGGGCGTTTGGGAGTTAAAAGAAATGCAAGAGACATGGATAAAAATAGGTAGATTAAAAAAAAGGGACAGAGAAGAGAAAAAGACAGGACAAGAATGGAACGTCTGGAAAAGGAAACCAGGGCTTTTCCGCCACACTGCGTAGATGAGACTTCGCGAGGCTTACGTTTCCCCTCCCGGCTAGTCTCAGTTACGCTGTGTGGGCCTTCCGCCTGATATCACGTCATTGGGTCTCATATAATGGCCTCTGTTATTCACTCCTATTTCCGGACTATCCGCGGATCCGGTGAACCACACAGGTTGCCTGACAGACTGTCTCTCGCGCTCGTCATATACGCCCTGTTCTATTCTGCAAGCGTAGCCTGGTAAAACCTGGACACTCCGTTTTCCCCAGCGAATCTGAAGCAAGAGCCGCATGAATTTTTTTGTTTTTTTTTTTTTTTTTTAAAGGCTCAGGATTGAGATGAATTGCAGGCATATCGTCCCGAAAAAAAATTGCTGCATACTCTTCGTCTGTGTAATTTTTCTGTGTTTCTGTCTGTCTATCTCCCAGTCTGCCTCTATGGCTGCCTGCCTGTCTGCCTGTCTCTCTTTCCATCTCTCTCTCTCTCTCTCTGGCTGTTTGTCTCTCCCTCTCTCTTTCTCTCTCTCTCTCTCTCTCTCTCTCTCTCTCTCTCTCTCTCTCTCTCTCTCTCTCTCTCTCTCTCTGTTTCACGCGCGACTGTATTCAATCAGCATTCGTACATCACACACACGAACACACACTTACACGCACGCACGCACACACTCACACGTACACACACACACACCCTGAATGTTTGTCGACAGGCGAAGCAATTGCTGATAAACCAGTCAGCACCTCCCATTCTGCACATACACCTCTCGGTGTTTACAATTTGGAAGTAGATTTGTTCAAAGCTTAAGTGTCCACTCAACATCTGCACATTTTACGGGAAAACACATGTTTCCATATAAAATACACAAAGTAAAATTAATTCTAAATGGACAATAAACTCCCTTTCCTAAACGAAACAAACATAACAGAATCACACAAACCTCCTTGAAATGCAGATAATCAAGTTAATCTTAGGTCAGTTGATCAGACAGACAGGTGCAACAAAAAAACCAAACAACATTTGGTTCTCCCAATCAAATGCATGTGGTGGATTTATCAATTTTTCGAGGGGTGCTGATATTCCGGAGCTCTTCGGAAAAAGCTTCGTAAAAGGCATTATTTTACTGATTAATTGATACTAACGAACATTGTTTTGCAATTTAAAAAAAAATATCTTTACATCACCGCAGAACTACGTACATTTTACAACATTCAAATTTGTTTAAAAATTACGAAGATGAATGATGAGGAAAGAAAGTGAAGAAGAAGAAGAAGAAGAAGAAGAAGAAGAAGAAGAAGACAACAACAACAACAACAACAACAACAACAACAAAGAAAATACGGGTGTAATTATGACGAATGACTACGAAGGTACCATTTTAGTAAGTTCTGTACAAAAGTTCATCCCAAAATACACAGTCGAGTACACACGCAGTCAGTGCTTATTAACATGCAAACTATCAAATCTTCGTCCTTGACCTCCACGCTGGCTTCTCGCCTCACTTTTTCCCCCAAGGAAGCTAATATGCAGAGCCGACAGTCTGTAAGATATAAATACAAATTGGAGCGGAATGGAATAATTTAAGGGCCAAAGTTTAAACTGGCTGAATTATTTTTACGCCTTTACTACCATGAAGTTGAAACAAACTTTCCTTCGGGCTTGGTGGCTGGAATTGAGTGGGATGTGTCTTACCCAATTCTATTATTACAACCTTATTTAAGATATCGCATTTTCTGCCTCATTGATTTTGCTCAAAGTTGCAGCGCAATGCATATCATTTTCGGAAAAAAGAAAAAAGAAGATGAAGAAGAAGAAGAAGAAGAAGAAGAAGAAGAAGAAGAAGAAGAAGAAGAAGATGATGAAGATGATGATGATGATGATGATGATGATGATGATGATGATGATGATGATGGATGAAGGGGGAATGAAGAGATGAAGAAGAAGAAGGAGAAGAAGGAGAAGAAGAAGAGAAAGAAAGAAGGAGAAAGAAAGAAAGAAAGAAAGAAAAGAAAGAAAGAAAGAAAGAAAGAAAGAAAGAAAGAAAAGAAGAAAGAAAAGAAGAAAAAAGAAAGAGAGAATTAGAAGAAGACCTACGGGACATGAGAGAGCTTGTTAAAAGATGTCTTGGAACAACATCATTACCTGTAGCTGAGCGAATATAAAGGGCGCGAGTTTGAAGATTTTCGTCCTTTATAACATGAATTTGTAAAAGAAGTTATTTAGGATGAAAAGGTGTCAATATACCCTTCGCCTGTGCTTTGGAATCAGCTCCAACAAATAATGACGGGGATTAGAAGAAGAGGTGGCGAAGGAGAAGGATGAGAAGAAGAAGAAGAAGAAGAAGAAGAAGAAGAAGAAGAAGAAGAAGAAGAAGAAGAAGAAGAAGAAGAAGAAGAAGAAGAAGAGGAAGAAGAAGAAGAAGAAGATGATGATGATGATGATGATGATGATGATGATGATGAGGAGGAGGAGGAGGAGGAGGAGGAGGAGGATGAGGACGAAAGAAAAAACATAAAATAAGGAAATGCAGATGGTTGGTTAGTTGCTTTATTAACGTCTGCTCCATCGAAATGATAAGACGTACGCACGCACGCATTCACACACCTTTGCACCAGATACATGCATACAGATATATAAAATACATAATTATATAAACTGAGCTACTGGAGAATCAATCTAAGCTTTTGCTAACCTAACCCTTACATCAAAGCTTATGTTATCAGTGAAATCGATAATATAATTATAAACATCAGTTGGCAGAAATGGACGAATATCATTGCATTGAAGTAATTCGCGTATCAGAGAAATAGATTCACCACATATGAATTGCACATTTTTTACATTATTTGGTTTTTAATTGAGTTTAATATTACTCTATGTGACATGCTTGAAACTGATCTAGCAATTCTACAGTGAATATCGAACATCCTTTCCCTAAATAATATAATTCTGATACTGTATATTTAAATTCGGCATGACAAACACTGCTCCTGATTCATCTGTTTGAATACCAGACCCATATTTTCAGTGGTCCAGAATACTTCTCATGTATATGATGTCGAATTTGAACTGCAGTAAACAGAGGGTTATGGTTCTTGTTTTATTACAGTAGCAGATATCATATTTAGCTTTTTCTAATTCCCACATAGGTACTGGTGAAATACTAGTTTTATGTAAACATTCAATATGCGTTAAGTCAATTTGACTCAAATCTTTTGTAAAGATTCCTGTTGTTATAGACCAATATCATTAACGTCTCATGTATGCAAAGTAATGGAAAAGATTATTTTGGAAAGAACGTCACTTTATTGTATAAAACCTAATATTATACCAGTTAATCATGCTGGTTTTCCAAAAATGAAGATCAACAGTAGACCATTTAGTAAAAAATCACAACTAATATTAAAGAGACAATTTGCACCCCCAAAAAAGTGCGTTTTTGCAATATTTTTTGACATTACCAAATCATATGACAGAGTCTGGCATGCATTGATTGCACACATGTTTAGATAATTGCAACCGTCATCAATGAATTTGAATATGTCAACTGCAAAGGCAAGCACTCAATCAATGTACAACTCGTCTGCAATACAGAAATGCTCATCACAAACTGTGTTGTCCGCTGGCCGGTTCAGTACATGACTCACGCATGTGTGTGTGTGTGTGTGTGTGTGTGTGTGTGTGAGAGAGAGAAGAGAGAGAGAGAGAGAGAGAGAGGAAGAGAGAGAGAGAGTGCCTGTAATTCCTTCCGAAAGGCATATTTCTTGTCCCAGAATATCCAACACAAAATCATGCCACCATGGTATCGCGGGAGGAGGTCCTCCACCTGTCGGAGGGTGTTTTAAAGGTGCTTCACAGCCTGCATCAAATCTGACCTTTTTTTTCACGGGGAGTTTTTGTCTGTGTTGTCCCACACGCATGGTTATTTCATTCCACAGGGTTAATTTGCTTTGTTTTTGCCGTAATTTTGTTGCTGAGCTTGCTGAAAAAGTCATCTGAGTGTTGCTTGATCAGGTCAAGCAAGCAGTTAACTTCTCATTGCTGAAAAAGTCATCTGAGTGTTGCTTGATCAGGTCAAGCAAGCAGTGAACTTCTCATTCTGTAAAATTGGCGATCTTGGCTGGGATACTTCAGGTTTTTTTTTCCATCTTTGTCGTCTTCTATTTTTCTCGTGACGTCACGAGAGAAGGAGAATACCGTGTTTTACCGGGTTTTCCCCCAATTTGCGCCAAAAATATCCCAACTTTACTCTCAACGTAAGGTCAAACGTAATACGTTACTCCGCAAGCGACAAAGCATGCGTGGTGACCACTAAGATACGCATTTGCGCAGCTACGCGTTCGTAAGTCATTGCGCCGCTACGTATTCGTCAAGACCTCGGCCACTGCACTGGAGAGGACTTCCTGTCGGGACCCATTGTCTGATACAATGGCTCCTACATATTTGAAGCTGTGCACTCTGTTGAGGGATTGACCTTGGACTTTGATGTCCATGTTGATGCCTATCTCAATTGCTTTTGAAAATGAAAGGTGTACATTTCTGTTAACATTTCTAATTTATAATTGTATGTAAAAAGTTCATGCAGAAGTGCTCTATAAACACCATATTACTGTACATAGGGTTGTCGGTTGCTTAGTTTATTGACTGTTATTGTTTCTTGTTTAAAGAAAGACTCCATAATTTAAATCGCGACACAGGTAACTATATATAGCCAACATCTGTTACTGCCCGCCTCAAGAAAACTTTGTTTTGCTGGTCAGTTGATCTCTCTCTCTCTCTCTCTCTCTCTCTCTCTCTCTCTCTCTCTCTCTCTCTCTCTCTCTCTCTCTCTCTCTCTCTCTCTCTCTCTCTCTCTGAAAATACTTTAAAGTAGTCGGGATTCAGGACGAGCCAAATGTCTATATGTCTGTCTGTCTGTCGGTCGATCGGTCAGTTGCACCTCATATCTCAAGAACCACTAAACAGATTTGACCAAACTTCATAGAAACATTACATGAGTTAGTGGCGTGCCATCATATTTAAACGTGAAAATCGCGGGTGCCAAATCTTGCTAAACATGTATTGCGATGCAACTCCTCCATGCTGTATGTGTGCGTGCGCACGTGCACTGGTGTGTGTGTGTGTTTATGTGCGTGTGTAAGTTTGTGTACGTGCGTGTGTGTGTATAAACAAATTTTTTTAAATTTATTTTATTTTAATTTTAACAACTTTATTATCACCGAGGTGAAATATTTCTGGCACTTTCATTTTCGAAGGTACAGCAGGCTGCAGCCCCAAGTGAAGCGCTTTACCCAAGGTACATGCTGGGCGTGTTCTTGTCACCGACACTCACCCGTCTAGGACATGAGCGTCAGGATCTTTAAAGTCCGTTATGATGTAATGTTTGCAACACAGACTAGACCTCGGTTTATATTCTCATCCGAAGGAGTAAATGTGCGTGGTTGTCTGGCAACCCATTTATATGGGTAGCCATCTTTCTCTCTGTGTGTGTGTGTGTGTGTTTATGTGTGTGTGCAATTAACACTCTTCTCTTTAGTTATGCATCAAACACTAAAATAATGGTCAATTTACTATGGCTAATTGTATAATTCTTTACAATTACAATTACAAAGCAACCAGCACCTTGTCTGAATGCATTAACTGATTACTTTCAGATATAAAACTAATTTTATAATTCAAACGACGCATCGTTTTACGTCGGCTTTCCCGTTTTCGTCCTACTTACATAAATAATTATGTAATAGTGAGATACGACAATATTATTTACTGACGGCCATATGTCCTCTCCGAGTTCATCCATGTTCTAATTATTTGTCTCTCACTCGTATAGTTAAGCTAGCACTGTAAACATAATACCGGTCTTCCCATAGTGATAAACTCCTTCACCAAGCAAAACAAGCGATTCTCTCGTTTTATGACCATATTAATTGCCTTGACCTTGAGAAACCGTCAACAAAACGCAATTATTATTGTACTCACGAGATGATAAGAGTTGCGTCGCACAGTGTCTGAGCCGTATTACTTCGCATCGGGAAGTCGTTCCTATTGTTACATGAAGATGTCTGGTGTCCCCTTTCATGGGGCACAGTTCGTTTTAAGAGACTGGCTCTGAGACACATGAGGGCTGTTTTAATCAGCCCTATATACCGTGAAACAGATGGAATAATCTAGTGAAAGAAACATGCATATACTTATTTGTTCGTTTGTTTGCTGTTCTTGCTGTTGCTATTGCTTTTGTTGTTGTTGTTGATAAGGATGTTGATGTTTATCTTGTTAATGCTGTTGTTGCCAGACGATTTTAATATGAAGTTTATAAAGCAGGAGTCGAGTGAACCCGACTACAAAATTACAGCTTTCAAAATCCATCTAAATGGATGACTGAACAACTAAGTGTCTGAAGGAATTACAGGTCATTAAGCGCATTAACATTTGTACACAAAATGCACGGTGACGTATATCTCTCTCTCTCTCCTCTCTCTCTCTCTCTCTCTCTCTCTCTCTCTCTCTCTTCTCTCTCTCTCTCTCTCTCTCACACACACACTCACACACACACACACGCGCGCGCGTACATTTGTAATGAACTTTGTAGCTTGATAATTATAGCAATGCCTATGTTGGGCAGCGTTAGATGAAACAAGTCAAGTGCAGTACTTAGCGGTCGGCTGACTTTTAACACTTAAAGAGTCGCCATAAGTGATGAACCTATGTGTGGAGACGTGCAGAAATATGATTATATTTTTTTTTAAAATAATCATCGACATCAAGAACTTTTCAGGTTTTATAGACCTCTATTTTCTGACCTTAAAAACATTGTTCGAGTATTTTCCAAAGAAATTTTTATAACAAAGTTAAATCGTCGATCTTTTATGAGTGTGATTGACTTGCGTGCGTTTTGTGTTGTCTCGTGTTTTTTTTTTTTTTTTTATCTTCCCGTCTATATGCGTGCCATTTGATAAAGGTAATTACTGCTTGATCAATGATTACTAGAACAGCCTTACAAACTCCATTATGAATTAAAACACACACACACACACACACACAAACAAACATACACACACATATATATATTATTGCTGATTTTATTACCGAATATACATGCACTAATAGATTAGTAACATTGTTCGTATATGAAACAGTCTTATATCTGGGACAATTCTGTTATCACTATATGAGTGTTATTATATTTCACCATCGTACGATGTGAAACTTGTTTTTGAATGCTCCATTTTCCACTTGATAGCCCACATTACGCCGCAGAGCAGACTTTGCCGGCAAAGACCAAGTGACTTTTTTCACTGCACAAATGCATAATATATTATAATCATAGGAAAACGCATTTCTTTACTAATAATAGTAGTATAGACCATACCGTCTCTTACAATCATCACAATAGTTAATACTGAAATGAAAAGAAAAAAAAGAAAGAACAACAAAATCGAATATACAGACTAGCGCACAAACTAAATTTTTTTTTTTAAAAACATGTGATAATAGGAAACAGAAAATAAAATGTGGATTTGTTACAAGAAAAAAGAACGAGAGAGAGAGAGAGAGAGAGAGAGAGAGAGAGAGAGAAGAGAGAGAGAGAGAGAGAGAGAGAGGGAGAAGGGAGAGAAGGAGAGAGAGAGAGAGAGAGAGAGAGAGAGAGAGAGAGAGAGAGAGAGAAAGGGAGAAGGAAGAGAAAAAAGGGAGAAGGGAGAGAGAAGGATAGAGAGAGAGAGAGAGAGAGAGTGAGAGAGAGAGAGAGTGAGAGATAGTGAGTGAGAGAGTGAGAGAAAGGTGGGCTAAGTGGAGTTATGATCTAGCCTCAAAAATTTATGACAGAATCACATTAGAAAATAAACTAAATCTTACTTTAATCTCTCTCTCTCTCTCTCTCTCTCTCTCTCTCTCTCTCTCTTCTCTCTCTCTCTCTCTCTCTCTCTCTCTCTCTTCCTCTCTCTCCCTCTGCTATTCGTCCCACACCCTCTTTGATATCGATTCCCGAGATTTGCAGTGTGTTTGTACCGTCTAACCCTACCAAATGCCAACACCCATATAGCTTTGCTTTAGCAATCGGTGGTGCACTTAAAACTGAGTTACGGCAGTCAGGCTTGACAACCCGTACCAGTATTGGTTCTTCATCATGCTTAGCGACACGAATCTGTTTTCCGCGGCTGATGTAGAACCTTCACCCCAAATCTTAGTTTATATCAGCAGTCGGCTCGAACTTCCCAGCTCTACGCATTTCATCTTACCGAGTTAAATAAATATAAAAACTGATTTATTTATTTTAAATTCATAAAAGAAAAAAAAAGAGAAACAAACAAACATACACAAACAAGCACACACACACACACACACACACACACACACACACACCACACACACACACACACAAAATATAGATTCAACTATATGTTTTGTCAACTTTCGACGACATTCACATCTCTCCGCATTTGCAGTTATCACGCCTCTACAGTATACCTCGATAATCCCTCTAATGACCATGTGTTTAAACAATTTACAATAGACTAGTAAAGCTCTAATGTGGTATGTGCTGAACCTGCAGACCAATAAACTCTCTTGATTGGATGACTCGTCTAGTCATTTGGTCTTGGAATTTTGTGACTTTATTCTCATGGTTTAATCGGCTGCATCTTTACATGTAAAACAAAACCTCGGGTCGAAATTGCAATCGCAATCATCACGCATCGTGATGTGCAAAGACAGAGTTACAGTGCCAGGTGCGACAGCTGAAGACAATCCAGTTTTCAATTCTAGTTCCATATTTTGAGGAGTTTCCGACTTATGTTAATTTTTCAAAAATTTCTCATTTTCGTTTGCGTACACACAGACATGGAAATGTTGAAAAAAAAAAAACCTTTTGTGTGAAGAAGAAGAAGAAGAAGAAAGAAGAAGAAGAAGAAGAAGAAGAAGAAGAAGAAGAAGAAGAAGAAGAAGAAGAAAAAGAAGAAGAAGAAGAAGAAGAAGAAGAAGAAGAAGAAGAAGAAGAAGAAGAAGAAGAAGAAGAAGAACGAATGAATGAATGAATGAAAGAAAGAAAGAAAGAGAAAGAAAGAAAGAAAGAAAGAAAGAAAGAAAGAAAGAAAGAAAGACGTTCGGTTGGTTATTTAGTAATTGCGGACTGCAGAGGGCCGAATCAGGACCAAAATTTGGTTGAAAGAGGACTCACCCACGATCCGGATAAAAGATCTGCTGAAACAACCCTAATGGTAACACTAAAATGCAGGCACGCCACCAGCCGGTCACTTTACAACAATGGCATCCCATGCAAGTGACGCTGAGGCTGTACTCTAATTTATCGAACCCCCGTTTACAAAAACAAAATAGAATATAAACATCATTATAAAATATTAACAAAACACATACATATAAAATGCCTACACTGCTAAATAATAATTTAAATTATCAAAGAAAGCCCTAGTGACCATTT
>CM072511.1:103171492-103208992 GCA_036898135.1 Oncomelania hupensis
TATGCAAAGTAATGGAAAAGATTATTTTGGAAAGAACGTCACTTTATTGTATAAAACCTAATATTATACCAGTTAATCATGCTGGTTTTCAAAAATGAAGATCAACAGTAGATCATTTAGTAAAAATCACAACTAAAATTAAAGAGACAATTTGCACCCCAAAAAAAGTGCGTTTTTGCTATATTTTTTGACATTACCAAATCATATGACAGAGTCTGGCATGCATTGATTGCACACATGTTTAGATAATTGCAACCGTCATCAATGAATTTGAATATGTCAACTGCAAAGGCAAGCACTCAATCAATGTACAACTTGTCTGCAATACAGAAATGCTCATCACAAACTGTGTTGTCCGCTGGCCGGGTTCAGTACATGACTCACGCATGTGTGTGTGTGTGTGTGTGTGGGTGTGTGTGTGTGTGTGTGTGTGTGTGAGTGAGTGAGAGAGAGAGAGAGAGAGAGAGGAAGAGAGAGAGAGCATGCCTGTAATTCCTTCCGAAAGGCATATTTCTTGTCCCAGAATATCCAACACAAAATCATGCCACCATGGTATCGCGGGAGGAGGTCCTCCACCTGTCGGAGGGTGTTTTAAAGGTGCTTCACAGCCTGCATCAAATCTGACCTTTTTTTTCACGGGGAGTTTTTGTCTGTGTTGTCCCACACGCATGGTTATTTCATTCCACAGGGTTAATTTGCTTTGTTTTTGCCGTAATTTTGTTGCTGAGCTTGCTGAAAAAGTCATCTGAGTGTTGCTTGATCAGGTCAAGCAAGCAGTTAACTTCTCATTGCTGAAAAAGTCATCTGAGTGTTGCTTGATCAGGTCAAGCAAGCAGTGAACTTCTCATTCTGTAAAATTGGCGATCTTGGCTGGGATACTTCAGGTTTTTTTTTCCATCTTTGTCGTCTTCTATTTTTCTCGTGACGTCACGAGAGAAGGAGAATACCGTGTTTTACCGGGTTTTCCCCCAATTTGCGCCAAAAATATCCCAACTTTACTCTCAACGTAAGGTCAAACGTAATACGTTACTCCGCAAGCGACAAAGCATGCGTGGTGACCACTAAGATACGCATTTGCGCAGCTACGCGTTCGTAAGTCATTGCGCCGCTACGTATTCGTCAAGACCTCGGCCACTGCACTGGAGAGGACTTCCTGTCGGGACCCATTGTCTGATACAATGGCTCCTACATATTTGAAGCTGTGCACTCTGTTGAGGGATTGACCTTGGACTTTGATGTCCATGTTGATGCCTATCTCAATTTCTTTTGAAAATGAAAGGTGTACATTTCTGTTAACATTTCTAATTTATAATTGTATGTAAAAAGTTCATGCAGAAGTGCTCTATAAACACCATATTACTGTACATAGGGTTGTCGGTTGCTTAGTTTATTGACTGTTATTGTTTCTTGTTTAAAGAAAGACTCCATAATTTAAATCGCGACACAGGTAACTATAGCCAACATCTGTTACTGCCCGCCTCAAGAAAACTTTGTTTTGCTGGTCAGTTGATCTCTCTCTCTCTCTCTCTCTCTCTCTCTCTCTCTCTCTCTCTCTCTCTCTCTCTCTCTCTCTCTCTCTCTCTCTCTCTCTCTCTCTCTGAAAATACTTTAAAGCAGTCGGGATTCAGGACGAGCCAAATGTCTATATGTCTGTCTGTCTGTCTGTCTGTCTGTCGGTCGATCGGTCAGTTGCACCTCATATCTCAAGAACCACTAAACAGATTTGACCAAACTTCATAGAAACATTACATGAGTTAGTGGCGTGCCATCATATTCAAACGTGAAAATCGCGGGTGCCAAATCTTGCTAAACATGTATTGCGATGCAACTCCTCCATGCTGTATGTGTGCGTGCGCACGTGCACTGGTGTGAGTGTGTGTTTATGTGCGTGTGTGCGTGTGTGAGTTTGTGTGCGTGCGTGTGTGTGTATAAACAAAACAGACCACAACTCGTCATGATCTGTATTTTTTTTAATTTATTTTATTTTTATTTTAACAACTTTATTATCACCGAGGTGAAATATTTCTGGCACTTTCATTTTCGAAAGTACAGCAGGCTGCAGCCACAAGTGAAGCGCTTTACCCAAGGTACATGCTGGGCGTGTTCTTGTCACCGACACTCACCCGTCTAGGACATGAGCGTCAGGATCTTTAAAGTCCGTTATGATGTAATGTTTGCAACACAGACTAGACCTCGGTTTATATTCTCATCCGAAGGAGTAAATGTGCGTGGTTGTCTGGAAACCCATTTATATGGGTAGCCATCTTTTTCTCTCTGTGTGTGTGTGTGTATGTGTGTGTGCAATTAACACTCTTCTATTTAGTTATGCATCAAACACTAAAATAATGGTCAATTTAATATGGCTAATTGTATAATTCTTTACAAGGCAACCAGCACCTTGTCTGAATGCATTAACTGATTACTTTCAGATATAAAACTAATTTTATAATTCAAACGACGCATCGTTTTACGTCGGCTTTCATGTTTTCGTCCTACTTACATAAATAATTATGTAATAGTGAGATACGACAATATTATTTACTGACGGCCATATGTCCTCTCCGAGTTCATCCATGTTCTAATTATTTGTCTCTCACTCGTATAGTTAAGCTAGCACTGTAAACATAATACCGGTCTTCTCATAGTGATAAACTCCTTCACCAAGCAAAACAAGCGATTCTCTCGTTTTATGACCATATTAATTGCCTTGACCTTGAGAAACCGTCAACAAAACGCAATTATTATTGTACTCACGAGATGATAAGAGTTGCGTCGCACAGTGTCTGAGCCGTATTACTTCGCATCGGGAAGTCGTTCCTATTGTTACATGAAGATGTCTGGTGTCCCCTTTCATGGGGCACAGTTCGTTTTAAGAGACTGGCTCTGAGACACATGAGGGCTGTTTTAATCAGCCCTATATACCGTGAAACAGATGGAATAATCTAGTGAAAGAAACATGCATATACTTATTTGTTCGTTTGTTTGCTGTTCTTGCTGTTGCTATTGCTTTTGTTGTTGTTGTTGATAAGGATGTTGATGTTTATCTTGTTAATGCTGTTGTTGCCAGACGATTTTAATATGAAGTTTATAAAGCAGGAGTCGAGTGAACCCGACTACAAAATTACAGCTTTCAAAATCCATCTAAATGGATGACTGAACAACTAAGTGTCTGAAGGAATTACAGGTCATTAAGCGCATTAACATTTGTACACAAAATGCACGGTGACGTATTATCTCTCTCTCTCCCTCTCTCTCTCTCTCTCTCTCTCTCTCTCTCTCTCTCTCTCTCTCTCTCTTTCTCTTTCTCTCTCTCTCACACACACACACTCACACACACACACACACACGCGCGCGCGTACATTTGTAATGAACTTTGTAGCTTGATAATTATAGCAATGCCTATGTTGGGCAGCGTTAGATGAAACAAGTCAAGTGCAGTACTTAGCGGTCGGCTGACTTTTAACACTTAAAGAGTCGCCATAAGTGATGAACCTATGTGTGGAGACGTGCAGAAATATTATTATTTTTTTTTTAATAATCATCGACATCGAGAACTTTTCAGATTTTATAGACCTCTATTTTCTGACCTAAAAAACATTGTTCGAGTATTTTCAAAAGAAATTTTTATAACAAAGTTAAATCGTCGATCTTTTATGAGTGTGATTGACTTGCGTGCGTTTTGTGTTGTCTCGTGTTGTTGTTGTTTTGGTTTTTTTATCTTCCCGTCTATATGCGTGCCATTTGATAAAGGTAATTACTGCTTGATCAATGATTACTAGAACAACCTTACAAACTCCATTATGAATTAAAACACACATACACACATAAAAACAAACATACACACACACACCAAAAGAACCGTTAGCACTTTATATATATGTATATATATATATATATATATATATATATATATATATATATATATATATATATATATATATATATATATATATATATATATATATATATATATATATATATATATATATATATATATATAGCTGATTTTATTACCGAATACCGAATATACATGCACTAATAGATTAGTAACATTGTTCGTATATGAAACAGTCTTATATCTGGGACAATTCTGTTATCACTATATGAGTGTTATTATATTTCACCATCGTACGATGTGAAACTTGTTTTTGAATGCTCCATTTTCCACTTGATAGCCCACATTACGCCGCAGAGCAGACTTTGCCGGCAAAGACCAAGTGACTTTTTTCACTGCACAAATGCATAATATATTATAATCGTAGGAAAACGCATTTCTTTACTAATAATAGTAGTATAGACCATACCGTCTCTTACAATCATCACAATAGTTAATACTGAAATGAAAAGAAAAAAAAAGAAAGAACAACAAAATCGAATATACAGACTAGCGCACAAACTAAATTTTTTTTTTTAAAAACATGTGATAATAGGAAACAGAAAATAAAATGTGGATTTGTTACAAGAAAAAAGAACGAGAGAGAGACAGAGAGAGAGAGAGAGAGGGAGAGAGAAGGAGAGAGAGAGAGAGAGAGAGAGAGGGAGAAGGGAGAGAGAAGGAGAGAGAGAGAGAGAGAGAGAGAGAGAGAGAGAGAGAGAGAGAGAAAGGGAGAAGGAAGAGAAAAAGGGAGAAGGGAGAGAGAAGGATAGTGAGAGAGAGAGAGAGAGAGTGAGAGATAGAGAGTGAGAGAGTGAGAGAGTGAGAGAAAGGTGGGCTAAGTGGAGTTATGATCTAGCCTCAAAAATTTATGACAGAATCACATTAGAAAATAAACTAAATCTTACTTTAATCTCTCTCTCTCTCTCTCTCTCTCTCTCTCTCTCTCTCTCTCTCTCTCTCTCTCTCTCTCTCTCTTCCTCTCTTCCTCTCTCTCCCTCTGCTATTCGTCCCACACCCTCTTTGATATCGATTCCCGAGATTTGCAGTGTGTTTGTACCGTCTAACCCTACCAAATGCCAACACCCATATAGCTTTGCTTTAGCAATCGGTGGTGCACTTAAAACTGAGTTACGGCAGTCAGGCTTGACAACCCGTACCAGTATTGGTTCTTCATCATGCTTAGCGACACGAATCTGTTTTCCGCGGCTGATGTAGAACCTTCACCCCAAATCTTAGTTTATATCAGCAGTCGGCTCGAACTTCCCAGCTCTACGCATTTCATCTTACCGAGTTAAATATAAAAACTGATTTATTTATTTTAAATTCATAAAAGAAAAAAAAAGAGAAACAAACAAACATACACAAACAAGCACACACACACACACACACACACACACACACCCACACACACCCACACACACCCACACACAAAATATAGATTCAACTATATGTTTTGTCAACTTTCGACGACATTCACATCTCTCCGCATTTGCAGTTATCACGCCTCTACAGTATACCTCGATAATCCCTCTAATGACCATGTTTTAAACAATTTACAATAGACTAGTAAAGCTCTAATGTGGTATGTGCTGAACCTGCAGACCAATAAACTCTCTTGATTGGATGACTCGTCTAGTCATTTGGTCTTGGAATTTTGTGACTTTATTCTCATGGTTTAATCGGCTGCATCTTTACATGTAAAACAAAACCTCGGGTCGAAATTGCAATCGCAATCATCACGCATCGTGATGTGCAAAGACAGAGTTACAGTGCCAGGTGCGACAGCTGAAGACAATCCAGTTTTCAATTCTAGTTCCATATTTTGAGGAGTTTCCGACTTACGTTAATTTTCCAAAAATTTCTCATTTTCGTTTGCGTACACACAGACATGGAAATGTTGAAAAAAAAAACAACTTAAGAAGAAGAAGAAGAAGAAGAAGAAGAAGAAGAAGAAGAAGAAGAAGAAGAAGAAGAAGAAGAAGAAGAAGAAGAAGAAGATTAGAAAGACCATCAGAAGAAGAAGAAGAAGAAGAAGAAGAAGAAGAAGAAGAAGAAGAAGAAGAAGAAGAAGAAGAAGAAGAAGAAGAAGAAGAAGAAGAAGAAGAAGAAGAAGAAGAAGAAGAAGAACGAATGAATGAAAGAAAGAACGAGAAAGAAAGAAAGAAAGAAAGAAAGAAAGAAAGAAAGAAAGAAAGAAAGAAAGACGTTCGGTTGGTTATTTAGTAATTGCGGACTGCAGAGGGCCGAAACAGGACCAAAATTTGGTTGAAAGAGGACTCACCCACGATCCGGATAAAAGATCTGCGAAAACAACCCTAATGGTAACACTAAAATGCAGGCACGCCACCAGCCAGTCACTTTACAACAATGGCATCCCATGCAAGTGACGCTGAGGCTGTACTCTAATTTATCGAACCCCCGTTTACAAAAACAAAATAGAATATAAACATCATTATAAAATATTAACAAAACACATACATATAAAATGCCTACTCTGCTAAATAATAATTTAAATTATCATAGAAAGCCCTAGTGACCATTTGGAAGAACGGATCCAAACAGACCCCATACACAGACGAGGAGTTTTGGGGGAGTTTTCAAGAAAAAAGGTAGGTGACTGGTCTAGCGAAGAAGATAGAAGATAGTAGGTTGATAGAACAGATTAGGAACGAGAAAAAATAAATGAGAATGACAGAAACAGTGGTAATTTAAAGCACTATATTTCCACAAAGTGGCGATACTACTTATGCAGAAAATCACGGCACCCCAACGGGGGAAGAAAAAAAGAAAGAAAGAAAGAAAGAAAGAAAGAAAGAAAGGAAGAAGAAGAAGAAGAAGAAGAAGAAGAAGAAGAAGAAGAAGAAGAAGAAGAAGAATAAGAAGAAGAAGAAGAAGAAGAAGAAGAAGAAGAAGAAGAAGAAGAAGAAGAACAACAACAACAACAACAACAACAACAACAACAACAACAACAACAACAACAATAACAAATACTGCCTTTTATCAAACCTTGTTAAAGGATTTTTCGAACTTCATCACCAGGCTTGTACAATTTCAAAAGGGGTACAATATTGATGATCTCCGTCACGTCTACCCCAAAAATTTAAAGCCATTATTTATGACTAAAAGATGTCAATACCTCATTCGCAGCTTTTGAATCAGCGTTCCAAACACTAATGGCTAGAAGAAGGAGAAGATGTATAAGAAGAAAGTAAATGGGGGTTGGATGGGGGAAGGGGCAGGGTGATACCTTAATGAAAAAGAGTATGAACAGCAGGAGAGAGGAAGAAGAAGAAGACAGGCGCAGACACTGAGACAGTGAGAGGAAAGAAAAAGGGACAGGATCAGCAAAACAAAACAAAGAAAATAGAAAAGATAATGGTACAGGACGCAGTCAATATAAAAATGTCAAAAATAAAATTTCGATTTTCTCTCCGTCTTCTAATAGCGATCTCCCTGCCATTACACCACCTGTTTGAGTGATGGATGTGGTGTGTGTGTGAGGGTGGATGAGACAGGTGAGCGTGTATGTTGGTATAGATCGCCGCGCTTTGAGCCTGATTGATCTGGGGAAAGGCGCGTATATAGCATCCTGTATTATTATTATTATTATTATTATTATTATTATTATTATTATTATTATTATTATTATTATTATTAAAGAAAAGAAAAGAAAGGAAAAGAAAAGAAAAGAAAAGAAAAGAAAAGAAAAGTAAAGAAACAAATTAAAGACCAAAACGCACACACTCCAAACGAGAACAAAACAAAAACAGTTACCTTAAAAACGCAGTGTCTTGTCCTTCAATGCCATGCAGCCAGAGGAAGTTGAGGCTGCTCAAAGGGCTGAAAATTACTTTGTTTCTGTCTCTAGTGGGCTTATCTCAACAGAACAGTTGTATCCCCACAATTGTGTCTTAAGGCTCGCAACTTGTGCCACAAAGAACGCTTGCTCGCACAACAGTCTTTTGTTTGTTCCCCTTCAAGTCAATCCACACGGTAATACTAAAATAAATGTCCGCTATAGCGGAAACATTTGCATTGCAGTCTTATCAACCCACTACTTTTCATGAAGGCGAACAGCGGAACATCAGAATTGTAGTCTTTGCTCAATCACGCACTTTCAAGTAGACGAACTGTGCCAGCTTGATGCACTTGCAGTTTTTGCTTATTGAAAGATCCATTCTGATTCATCGTGTTATTCATAAACGAATGACATAAAAGGTATTTGTAACAATCATCCTAGATTACGCCACCCTTTTCTTTCAGTCCCAAAACTCGACAATAAAACACACGCTAAATGAAACAAACAAACTAAACAAACAGAAACAAATACACAAACATGCAAACAAATACTTGCTATGTAGTATATGAAGCTTGCCCTAAAATGCCTAAACTCGATTCCTGTGACATCGTACCAGAAACCTTAATTACAGGCAAATATTATGTTTATCTCATTTGCGCATTTTGCCTCTAATGACGACACCATCATGCATCAATGATCCAATTCAAAATATCACTAAACATCACAACTGCGCAATTCCCTTGTGATGACAAAACTGAGCAAGTATATTTTTTGTTTCCCGAATGAGGCTTTTGCTTTCTCATACGGAACACAATAATATTGGTCTTCCAGGATTGTGTTCAGCCGTCGGGGCGTCAGATTATGCAAGTGGGCGGCTCGTGCTCGTGCGGCTTGAGTTAGAGCTCGTGTCAGCAAGCGCCTATAAGCAGCTCTTGAGCTGGAAAAGCGCTATATAAAAGTGATGTACTTACAGATTAATCTATGACTTTAAAAATATGTAATGATAAATATAACTATTTAACCTAATTCTTTGAGCATAAGCTGTTAGGATGAAACCTCTGTTAAAATTTAAATTTGTACTCTACGGATCGTTTTAAATTACATCGTTTTAAATAATCAGTATATTTTATAAATTTATTTTCAATGATAAATGGTAAACGTTTGAATGATTACCATCTTGTAAATGACATTCTTCATTATAACTTATGCCTTTGTTTAATTAACGTATTAAATGACGTCATACTTTGCATACAATTGACAATCATGCTTTTTAAGCATTGGGTGATAATAGGCGCATGATTCCATTATTATTATTAATATTATTAATATTATTATTATTATTATTATTATTATTATTATTATTATTATTATTATTATTATTATTATTATTATTATTATTATTAATATTAATATTATTAATATTATTATTATTATTATTGTTGTTGTTGTTATTATTATTATTATTATTATTATTAGAATTGACCAATTGGAAAATATATCAGTGCTTTAGATATATTTACATTTTTTTAATTGCATTATAATATATTATTATATTTAAATTAATTCGCAATTAATATATTTTAAAATACATTCTCCGCGATGATTGAAATAAGCATATATGTTGTCATCTTGCTTTCTTATCCATTCATACATCATAAACAAGCAATAATAATAGATTTATTTTATATAATTATGTCGTTATATTAATTTTTGTTCATATTAACTTCTTTATTTTAATTTTAAGTTAATTTGTTTCCAATTTAATATGTTGTCTAATATCACAGATGTGAATAGACGTTAAATAAAATAAATAAATAAATAAAAGTGATGAAATTAGAAATACATACAAATATATATATTTTCTTGAAACGGGCTTCACTGATCTTACTTTGTTTTGTCAGCACACAGCAGTATTAAAAAAATAAAATTTCTCAGATAACACCGATTTATAAACGATACGAACACCCTTATATCTGCACAGCTCTCCAGATAGATTTTTGACTTGTTAAAACCTTAATGAACGCTTGCGTACTGTTTTTTTACTTTAAATTTTTAGTAACACTTTTTTCTTCTGGGAACACTAAAAGCACAGCTGTCATGTCATGAATCCATACTAAATACTTGTAATATACTCACCCTTATATCGCTTCGGGCATTATCGACTTGCATAGAATGCTGCAAGACCTCGGACCGAGTTACACATCAACTTCTGCGTTGACTAAACTGGTTAGGCTAAGCTCGCTACACAGTCTCGTGCTAATTTCAGGCTCTCTGTGTTTAAAAACAAAATGTATCCGGACAGTCAAACACAAAATTGCAAATTAAAATTAATGTGTTGTTTTTTTTTTCCAATTACAAACAAAGATGACAATTAAATCGTTGGCTGAACCAAGCAAGCCAACATAAACCTACTTCTTTCCTATTAAGCTTATAACTATTTACGCTAAAAAAGCTTTTACGCCAAGATCTCAGCGCTCTCGCTCTCTCTCTCTTTCTCTCTCTCTCTCTCTCTCTCTCTCTCTCTCT
Source organism: Oncomelania hupensis (assembly GCA_036898135.1). NCBI lineage: Eukaryota > Metazoa > Mollusca > Gastropoda > Littorinimorpha > Pomatiopsidae > Oncomelania > Oncomelania hupensis. Next base: position 103,181,695 of record CM072511.1, read on the forward strand.
CTCTCTCTCTCTCTCTCTCTCTTATTCTCTCTCTAATAATAATAATAATAATAATAATAATAATAAATTATAATAATAATAATAATAATAATAAATGATACACTCGCCTTATTCCTAAATCAGACTCAAAGCGCGGCGATCTGTAACCAGCATGCTGGCTCACATTTTACAGACAATCCTACATACACAACACACATTCATCACTCAAACATGTGGTGTAAAGGCACGTCGATATTAAAAGACGGAAAGGAACTCGATTTTTTTAAAAAGAATTTTTAACCAGACAGCATCCAAAACTATGCATTATTAAAGGGATGGAGGAAACCTGAGTACCCGTAGAAAACACTCGGTGACCTGAAAATCTCGTATCTAAGTCACGTAAATTCGTCCCCTGCGGTCGGGTACGAACCCGCGACCTACGGCATTGGAAACCAATTAACTATCCACTGAGCTGCTAGGCCCCTACATTTCCCCTCCCTCATTCCTCCTCTCTCCTTCCCTCTTTCTCTCTCTCCCTCCAACCTAATTGCTAGGACAGTCCCTATTCTAGACAGAAGAACAACAAGCAAAGCAAGCAACCAGAGACGCTTGGGAAAGCTGCGTATCTGAATCGCATAAGTTGCGCATCGCATGCCTCATGACCGGACCTGCTTCATGGAACACTCATGATGGCGACATCCTTCTCTCTGGCTTAGACATTCTCTATCAGAATATTTATTTGGTTTGCATAGTGAACAAATTCTCAAAGAGCGTTTGGATGCTGCAGCGCCGCTTTTGTTCCCAGCAAACAATACAGACGAAATGATCATACATAATTATCTGAAACAGAAAGCAGGGCGTCATAGTGAAGAAGACACGAGTCCTTAGTATAGCCTTGTTTGCCTCATGCAGATGACCAGCAGATACTGATTCCAGTTATCGCTAACTAGCGCTGTAACATCTGGCGGAAAGGGAAAGACGGACGGGGGAGAAAAAAAAGAGTAATTGGGAGGGAAAGACTGAGGGAGGGAAGGACTGAGAGAGAGAGAGAGAGAGAGAGAGAGAGAGAGAGAGAGAGAGAGAGAGAGAGAGAGAGAGACAGACAGACAGACAGACAGACAGACAAAAATACAGCAACTTAAAAATGCAACGTGGTTTTGTTACGACCGATAGATCTAAAGGTATTTCCAAGTAACGCGTTTTGTAATACTTATGTTGAAAATAGATTCATTAAAAAAAATATATACATATAATACACTATTGAGGAAATGCAGTTTCAAATATGACTTTAGATCTACATGAATAATTCCGCATCGTCTTATCATTTTGATGAAGAAGACGTTAATAAAACAACCAACCAACCAACCATAATTCCGCATTACATGCAACTCAAAGAAGGCCTCCAACAACAAAATAATTTACAACTCTTCTTTAAACGTTCTTCATTAAAACATCTAATAGAAAAATTAAAATTAATAAAATTTTTGACAAAATCACAATTGTGAATATACGATAAAATGCATAGCAATCAAAACAATTTTAAATAAGCAATGTTATTTATTTATTTATTTATTTATTTATTTATTTATTTATTTATTTATTTATTAAATAATAGTGACGGAGTGAAAAAGGATAATTGCAAATAAAAATAATGTGATCTATACTTACATCCGTGCTCCCAAATTCGCTCCTTCATCGGTTTCCACAATATGATTCACTGCTGAAATTCACATCCCGCAAGTTGAAATAGCAGCACAACAAAAATCTCGTACTTGAAGGATTGTCTCTGTGCTGCTGTAATCCAGAAGGAAGTCAATTGAAAACAAACGCTGCGGAACTATTTCTGCAGCTGGCCTTGACCGTAAATCAACAAACCAAATAAATACAACACTGCAAACTACTGTAACTCCAAAACTATTAACACTGAAAGTTGTATTACAGTTGTGCATGGATAGAATGGAAGTTGAAAATAACTTTAAAACATCTGCAAGTTTAGCAAGTACTTTGGAATACTAAAGTTGAAACAGTGCCATTTCCTTTCCATAATATAACTTGCATACGTCAAATGGTGTCGTAGATCATCATTCTGTTCTGTTCTTTTGGTTTTTTCACGAACTTAGAAGTTTTCGGAAGGAGTTTTATTTTTTAGCAGTGTCTGTCGCCAAACCCCACGACAGACTGACTGGTACTGCTGTGAACAACTCGATCACATGGAACGGAACGAATCTTCGCAGCGGCGGCAGTGGCGGCGGCACCGCGTCGTCATGTCTTGAACAGTCTACTGGAATAACTTCCTCTGCCACCATTAGCTTTGTCTATATACACTCTTTCCATGTGTTTTTTTAACGGGACGCAAAATGATTTTGTATGTTGTTTTATTATTTCAGATTATGAGCAACTTTAACATTCGCTTTATATCCGTTGCAGTCTATGTTAAGAGTTTATAGTGCAAAATAATGTTCTAGTTGTACCGTGTGTTGGAATGTGTGCCAGATACTTAACACCTTCGACTGACCGAAGAGGCCTCCCTCCCCTTCTCTTATAGCGAAACCGACGCGCTATGCACTCTCTTAATAGAAGCATGCAGTTTATGTATAACACAAGGCCTCCTTTAAGAACCCAACGGCGCACAATAAATACAAATATTTTCTTTTGCCCGAGAAAAAAAGTCTCTAATGTTTTTTTTTGTTTTTGTTGCCCAAATATACTAATTATTTTGATTGTTTAAAACGCATGCACTCCAGCTCTTATCAAATAAATTAATAGACGTATCCACTATTTAAAAGTACATATATTTTTAAACTATATAAAAAGAGCTACGCGCAATCCAACTGTATATTATAGAGCAAATTACACGTTTTCTTGGCCGCGATTACATCATTCATAGTGTGACGTGACACTTATTTATTTATTTCTTTATTTATTTCTTTATTTATTTAATAACTTTTATATAGCGCTTTTCCAGCTGAAGAGCTGCTCAAGTCGCTGGTCGATACAAGATCTAAATTAAACCGCCCGCAACCTTTGGGCGCATATAGTCTGACGCCCAGACAACTGAGCACAAGCACGAGGTAACAACTTTTTTTTTTTTTAGAAAGTATCTCTTATAACAGCTTTAAGACATAACCCCACCATATCTTCATAGTATACCCATTCTCCCCTTATTAGATCTCAACACGATTGAAGCGGGCAACCCGAGCCACAAAAATTAGCTTTTTTTGGGCGGCCGCTGAAAAAAAAACAAAACAAACTTGTATTAAGAGGTCGTAAACGGAACCACAACAAACTGTAATCTCTAGCAAAAGATCACCAGACTACGACGCCCATCCTAAGAGCGCACTGGCCCTGCCAGGTCGGTGGACAGTAATGGAGGTACGATTAAGGGTATGGGTGAGTGGAAATTGAGGGAAGGGAAATGCACTCTAATTATTGTATCATGTGCATAATGTTAAGTACAAAGAGTATGAAATTATAACCTTTTCAGCTTTAGTGTTGTTTTCACCCGGGCTACTCTACTAAACCCTTATTGATTGATTTATTTGGTTTGACATCCACATAGTGTTTTAAATAACCAGTATGGGAATACAAATATGATAATTTTATTTTCTCACTGAGATAGTACATCCTTTTTTAAAAAAAAATCTTGTTCCATTTCAGACACAAGATATCAGGCAGGAAAGTGTTAATTTCATCTCGAAGTACTTGCTGTGGAAAAAAAAATCTTCCGACACTGCATTATAAATTCATTTTAATTATCAGTATTGATGTAAAAGTTAAAACAAAGAATTGTGGCGAGATATTATAATTTTGGAGAAAGGTAGTATGCTTAGTTAGTCTTTATTGAATTAAAGTAGTAGTAGTAGTAGTAGTAGTAGTAGTAGTAGTAGTAGTAGTAGTAGTAGTAGTAGTAGTGGTAGTAGTAGTGGTGGTAGTAGTAGTATTTGTGTTAATGTTATTGTTGTTAATTATTTTATTTATTTCATTTTATGTATTTATTATTATTTTTTTTAATTTATTTAATTCTTTATTTAATTTTTATACTTCATTTTTTTAAATTAACTGCTTGGTTGTCTAAGATTACACTGTTGTGAGCAGAAATGAAATTAAAATATTGAATTGAATTGATTGAATTGATATTGTTTGCAAAGGATCGTTTTCATGAAGCCATTTTCAACATAGAAATGTTGGGCAAGTAGGGTTTGTACTGAGAGGCATTTGAGATGACTCTGCAAGCAAAGTAAACTAATGCTGTGTTTTAACAGAAAGGCGAACCAATAACCATACGTCCACACACCAACTCAATTGCTCTGCTTATAACAAGAGGTCTGCAAAACATATAGGTGTTGATGATGATACGAATGGCACACTTTTCACACAAAACAAGAGATGTTAAAACTTATGTGAAAAGCAGACTGAAGTTTTTATAACTTTTAATGTGTTTCTCTTAGCACGGCAGAGCTGAAAATAATTATACCTGAGCAAGTAATATACTGGAGCCGAGATGAAGGCGACAAGAGTTATGTATACAAGAGTGCGGGTTCTCCAAAACGCGACACAGTTCCAGTGTGTGTTTATGTTTTGTGTATTGTATTGTCTGTCTACCTGCTGAGCATTATGTGTGTATTGATTGTGATAAACAAAAGGAAAACATACTTTTTCAATATTTAAACCTTTGTACTTTTTCAATATTTAAACCTTTGTACAACACCATCAGCAGTTTCGTCATACGACAGAGACATAAAAAAGTATTGACACTCTCAACGTTGTTTCTAGTTTCAAGAGTTCTGTTCTGAAAATCCTAAAATTATATTTCAATTTGTTTCCTGTTGATCTCGGTGATGGTATGAAATTGGAAATTCCGTGATACAGCAACTCGCTCTCTCTCTCTCTCTCTCTCTCTCTCTCTCTCTCTCTCTCTCTCTCTCTCTCTCTCTCTCTCTCTCTCTCTCTCTGTATGCCATTATTCCACCCACCGCCCCACCGCATCCTATTTCTCTCTCTTTCTCCTCGTGTGCTCATAAGTGTGCGTGTGTGACGACAGCAGCTGCAGTACACGCATGCACAATAGTGCCAGTCATTATTTAAAGCATCCATTACAAATAATTAAGTATTTGCCTCCGCTAATATAGAAAGGTCGTTTGTAAGAACTCGATGCTCAATCGTATCCTACCGGGGGAGTGCCAGCTATACAAAGACACCCAACAAGCACTTGGACCCTTCTTACCCATGTCCGGTCGCCCAAGACGATGCATCTAAGGTAACAAGTTAGTGGGCGCCTGGGGCGACTTGATTTAGATCCTGTATCAGCCAGCACCTTAAGAAGCTCTGGTATAAGCTGGAAAAAACGCTATATCAGAATGATGAAATAAAATAAGTAATAGTGGTTACACAACAAACAACAGCCCATATCGTTACGAAAGACTCACGCAACCATGCACACACACCCACACCCTCACCGCACACACCAACACACACAATTACACACAATCACGCAAACCAAAAAAAGTACACAAGTACACCCACATACACAAACATACACACACACAACTAAGCGCGCGCACACACACACACATACACACACACAAACACACACTGCACTTCACCCATCCATTTATCTCCCCTTTCTTTTCCAGACTGTGAGAGGAATGACAATGAGGATAAGGTGCAGACACGGGGAACTTAAACACGCATACATCCTCGAGTCGACCTCATTACTGCAATAGCGAATCAGTCTGAAACAAAAGACAGAAAAAGAAAGGGATTGTTCGTATAAGGCTTGCACTTAATACAAAGAAGCGCTCGAGGCGTTGGCTATCGAGATCCAACATTCACAAAAAACTCGTATATATAAAACACTTGTATCATGTACCTTTAATTCAATTTTGATACCTTTAATTCAATTTAATTCAATTATTGGTGAACGATACAAGAATTATGTACAAATCTATGATTTGGGCGAATTAATTAAAGTCATTCTTTAAATAGTGCGCTTATCAAGCCAAGGAACTGCTCAGTGCGCTAGCTAGTGAGGACCAGCATGTTCTTAAACAACAACAACAACAATAATAATAACAACAAATTTTCTGAAGTGAAGATCGAGGACAAATTCGTCATCTAAGAGTAAGAGGCATAATACTGTATACATTATGCCAGGATGTCAAACTCAATCGCTCAGCGGGCCAAAACTCAAATCACTCGTAACATTAAATTACATGATTATTAGGCTTACTTTAGGTCCAGCGAATCACTCGTAAAGTTGCTGACCAAACAGGATAAACATTCAATAAGCAACATTCAATAACATTCAATGATAATAACTGAACGTTGCTAGGTTATTATAATGACGAACATCCACTCACTACACAACTTTTATTTTCGCTTATTCTGTTCGAAGCGGGAACGCTCGGAGGTAGCTTATTGTTCGGCAAGGCTGCTAATTAGGGACTTGGATTTGCACTTTATATTGCCGGGGCACTAAAACAATTTTTGCCCAACATTCTCTCTCCAGCCGGATATAATTGATAAGCCACACTCTGACCTGTACAGTTGAACTTGAGTGGATGTTGCTTTTGTGGCGAGCCTGCCAATTATTGATAATGCGATATAATGAGGATTTGAGATCGAGACCACGATCACAGTAACTAGTTGGAACATATTTCATGATTAAATATGTTTAAAAAAGAAACGGGTCTGGATGCAGGTGCAACAGCAAAAATAACATCCAATCAATCGGCAACAGTACACCTCATAAATAATAAGAATATTGTACATTTATTTTACACAAAAAAGGGAGACTTTTTACATTTTATCTCCAACTTGAGGTTCAGACTAACTTGAGAACACCGGGCCTAAGAGATTAGAAATGAGTACAACCTCATTCTTGACAGCACGGATACTTTGGGACCTTATGTACTTGCATCCAGAGAGTGTAGAGACAGACAGACGGACAGAGACAGACACAGACAGAGTCAAAGAGAGAGACTTCCATCTTGAAACCGTATTATTTTCACATGACTTGGCATGACAGTTTTATTAAGTCCACATTCACGGCAGTGCCATCTCGCACGCACACAACACACAACAACATTGCGTCACACTCACAGACACAAACGCACACAACACAGCCAGAACAACAAACATACCGCTCTTCACAATTTATTCAGAAATAATGAAAAACAAATAATATATAGTAAGGATCTCCAGACGTGAAGGAAAACAAACAGAAACCAACTTAAAGGCAAATGTAATCTGACCGAAGGAACGCAAGCAGACATTCAATGGTGCCCAAGCTCTAACAATGTCATAAAGTCATGAAAGACCAGCAGCAGCCCAGAATGAAAAAAAAACATTGGTGAATATATTAAGTAACAAAACGTCTGAGGATATATGAGGGAGGAAGAGAGAGAGAGAGAGAGAGAGAGAGAGAGAGAGAGAGAGAGAGAGAATATACAAGAACACACACACATACATGCACAGTGAGAGATGGACAGTTGGTCAGATAGACAAACAGACAAACACAGTTGGTCAGATAGACAAACAGACAAACACATAACCCATGTCGCAGACATATTAACTAATTATATAAATAATCACAGAAACGGAAAGAAAACTATACTGAAAAGGAAGAAGTAGAGGTTGATCAAGAATGGTGTGGAGTAGGCCTAGAGTATCATAAAGACACAGACCAGGGAATATCGGGAAGAGTAAAATGAGAAAAATTACTCGGGGAGAGGAGCAGAGACAAGAAAGAGAAAATGGCCACCAGAGAGAGAGAGGCAGAGAGAGAGAGAGAGAGAGAGAGAGAGAGAGAGAGAGAGAGAGAGAGAGAGAGAGAGAGAGAGAGAGAGAGAGAGAACGGAAGCATAAGAAGAGATATAGCGGACTCTTTTGTCACCCCGCCAAATGCAGACGGCAAGCTCATTTCCTGCGAATGTTCGTTTTTCGTTTTTTTTTGTTTTGTTTCTAGCTTTATTCAGAATTTCCTGTGAATGCTCTTATTTTCTTCTTTTATTGGCGCTCTATTTCGGATCAGGATGCACATGTTATCTCGTCTGTCGCGTCGCCGGCCTAATAAAGATAGAATAATACAGATTGGCATACAATGTGATGGCACAATAGGATTCATGAGATAAAATTATATAAAAACACAACACAACAAAACAAAATAAAGGTATGAAGTATGAAGTAATATACTATAGTATTAAACAAATAACAAAAAATAACAAAGAAAATAGCGAATACAAAACGAGTAAATAAAGTAATAAATAATGAGAAACGTTTTCTCGAGTGCGCCTATACAGTTGTAAATAAAATATAATTTTATGCTGCAGCAGAAGAAAAACATTCCAAAGAATGGTTACAGAGAAAACAACCACCTCATTTTAGTTCCAGATTATACTACAGCTAAATCCCTTCCGTTAAAATATTTTGTATCCATATTTTTGCATATTTTTGTAATATAGCACTTTTACAGCTCAAAAGCTGCTCAAGGCGATGATTTAACTCAAGCCGTTTAAGGCGCCCATTGTCTGCCTTGGGCATATCGTCTGACGACCAAACAACTGAGTACATTCTTAGGCAACGAAGGATAGAGGAAAATGGATCTAGTCCTTGCACGCGCTTTTGTGTAATCAGTTCTTCGCATGACTGAACAAGTAACAACCGTATCCAAGCTGTGAAGCAGTGAATAACAAATCATAAACCTGTTAATTTGGTCATAATGTATGAGCTGTTAATATGGCATTTCATAATTATAAGAATTCATTTTAAGCAAGCCCCTTTCTTAGACCATCGAGCCCCAGCCACTTCACTGAATAGTGCAATAGAAGATTTAATTAACAGCTTTATAAACACCTATAATGCAGGACTTAAGGCCACATTGTGCAGCGGAATGTTACCCAATTTAATTTTGAAGATCGTTAGTCTTTAAGAATACTGATATAACGATTTGCATTGTTTGCGATTTGCGGTGGTATTAATTGGGAATTAATAAAGTTGCTTTTATTAATTAATAATAAAGTAGGCTTGTTTAGCGCTGTGCCCCCACTCAGGGCTGAGCTCGCCGCTCTGAACATAGGATATATATATTAGATAAAATAGTATACCGATCAGAACAGACATATGAACAATAAAAACAAAGTATGCAATCATTCACATCAACCGTACTCGCAAAAGCATACACGGGAACAACATCATATACAATACTCTTCACCGTGTTAACAAGGCTTAAAAATGATTGGATTAGTAAAGAGAACTTTTAATTTCCTTGATAAGGAAACATTTGGCAAGTTATATAAGGTAGTAATTCGATCTCAGATGCAGAGAATGCGAATGTTTTGTGGTGTCCAATGCTCAAGAGGCAGTCAATAATGAAAGAAAGAGTTCAGAGACGTGCCACAAAGTTGCTGAAAGAAGGTCATCATTCTATGTCTTACACAGAGAAATTGGGGTATCTCAAACTGAATTCTTTTATGGATGTAGAATTAGAGGAGATTTAATTCAAGCTTTTAAAGATTCAGATTCAGATTTTTATTTAAAGTCTTTTCATTAATAAAATGATATTAGACTTTCACAAACATATATAAGCCTATGCATAGACATACACACAAACACACATGCATAAACATAAACACATATTTATGTACTTAATCAAAAAATGTTTTTTTATGTCAGTATGTAAGATAATGTAAGCAATTTTTTCAATAAGTGTATGATTATATAAAATATCTGTCATACTATCGGTTTCATTGATCGAGACATTATTTGCCTTGTATAATGGTAACTCTGCTTACAACCAGAGGTCGGCAAAACAACTTTAAACTATGTAATAAAATTGATGATTTAGTATGGTCAGATTTGTTACTAAGACATCACAGCAAAACTAAGAACCCATAAGGTTCTTAAGTTTCTTAAACAGCATTCTAATATTAACATCAGAAGTATTTGTTTTTTACTGACAAAGAGTTTTTTCACATTGAAACAGTTTACCACTAACTATAAAAACTGCACAGATTATTAATTGTTTTAAAAACTAGCTCGATGCAACGCCAAAATTCAGAGGGTATTCTATTGCTATGATGAGTAATACAAATAGGAAAACTGCATGCATATAGACCTAAGAAAAGTGTGGATGAAATAGGACGTTCTTAAGGACTTCACGGCCTGTTTCGTCCTCAACCTACTACTACCACTACCACTACTACTAGTATACTATCCGTGCCAAAGTACACGCTCACATATTTTACACACTCTCACATACACAACAAACACAAATCTATCGCTCAAGCATGTGGTGTAAAGGCAGAGGGATCGCAATAAGAAGACGGAATCGAAATCAATTTTCGAAAATGTAGATTGACTGCATCCAATACCATTATTGCAGTGTCACTTATCGCAATGGAGACCATTGAAACTGTGTTGCCCAACTCAAGAAACCAGTTAATTGATAAAAGTGCTGACAATAAAATTAGAATTACCCAGGCACTAACGATAAATAAATACAGTGACTTTGTCTTATTAACGAAGTCCGAGCTTATAATAGCTCCACTTGAAAACAGAAACGCTTAAATTATCAGGGACAACAAACTATGGAATTATCAATATTCGTTAGTTATAAATCAACGACTTTGTCTTATTAACAAAGTCCGCTCTTATGACTGAAAGCTCTGTTTAAAAACAGACACCAACTGACTTACATTCTGAAGGATAACAAACTTCAAAGTACAGCGATGCTGACTCGAGTCGGCAAAGTTATTAAAATTATTTAACTGTAAAATCAGTAATGCACTTTCAATAATTATATCAAGTAGACAATTGAACAAACATGCATAGCTACTCCTATTATTGTGAAAGTCTACTTGACTCACATGTGGATGAGTAGAAGGAAATAGAAGATGGCACTGCATGCTACTTGACTTGCTATGTGCATGAAAGTTCCATTTGCAAAGCTATTCTTTATCTTACAACTTTGCAAGCTGAACTACGAGTACTTGGTAATATACCGGACAATTTTGTTTTCCGTCTTGTATGGCGCAGATTTTGTTGCTGTTGCTGTTTTTTGTTTCGTTTTGTTTTCTTCAAAAGGCACACTCGTTCTGAAGATACAAGTCCAACGCTTAATAGCTTTTAAAGTTTACTATAATCTATCTCTCTCTCTCTCTCTCTCTCTCTCTCTCTCTCACACACACACACACACACACACGCACACACCCACACACCCACACACACGTGTGTGTAGAAACGACGTTCTGATGACTGTTGCGAAAAAATAACAGATTATTTTGACACACTTTCAATTTCTTTGACATTATTTCGACATTTTCCATTTTTTGAAGCATTCCTTAACCCTAACCCTAACCCCTAACCCAAACCCTAACCATTAACCTAACCCTAATCCTAAAGCAGCTCTAACTCAACGGGGAACTATTTTGACGTCAAAATAGGGCGCCCTTCCAAAAAAGTCAAAAGAATCCATGTGGAGTTTCATGTGTGTGTCATCAGAACGTCGTTTCTACATGCCCACATCTACACACTCATTGAATCCGAATAAGAAATAACGCCTTCTTGCAGAAGTGGCCTTATTGCGATTTGTTCAAGTCTAAGAACGGATTTCATTTGTTGAAGACTGTATCGAACCCATGTAGCCCAAGACACATGCCCTGCCTCATAGACCACAAAACCACCGCTTGCCGCTGTATAAACTATCAGTTGTCGCCTTGCGAGCACCCTATCCTGTTTTAAAGAGCGCACCATTAGATTTAATTGTATTTAACATGGATGAAACAGCACAGCAGCCAAAGAAAACATCGATGTCTTTGTCAGTTCCAACAATGCTATGTCATTAGGCCTACTTTTACCGTCAATCACTCAAGTCTTCCCTAATGCCATTGTCTTTGAACATATACACAAACACACACGAACGTATGCATGCAAACATACACACACGCTCGCGCACACTTACACACTCGCACGCTCTCACACAAACAAGCACCCCTTGCATTCACAAAATTTTGTTTTCTCTTAAAAAGTATTTATTTACCAATTACAGCTAAGGTGCACCGAAAACATTTTTCAGTTTTGCTATAGGCTTATGTATATTTGTTTCAAACAAGTTTTATATTAACAAGAATTTAACTTTACAATAACTTTGAGTTTCTGATATCATAGGGCAGTCTTGAGCTTTTCTGAATCCATGTTCTCATTAAATTATATGTATAATTGTTTAGAAAGTGACTGCTGACGAGTTCAGCCAGGGAGACAAAACGTTTGTTTAAAACACAAGAAGCAGACGTCTCTCTTAAAGAAACATTAAATTCTATAGTCGTACCCTGAAATTACGTGACAAGATGCGTCGATAAGAGGTCTACAATACTTTTTTTTGCCCAGGTCCTGCCCTAGTTTTAAGATTCCAGAGTCAAGAGATGTGATGGTCACTATTTAATATAGCACCGGGAAAGTCAATGTATGGCGTGACATCAAAATAATAAGGGTTGCCAGAATTGTAGTGCTCTACCTTTTCTTTCACCTACCGCGCACGGTGATTAGTTTGCTGATTTACACGTTTTCACAGTTTACTTATTCACATTCCATTTCCGTACGCCGAAATTATTTCAGGCCACAACTGCCGCACATACAAACAAAATCGATTCAATTCAATTTAATTTCACATGTGTGGGATTTTAGCTCAAACACTCTTTCTCACGAATGGACAAACATAAAAGTAAATCTAAGAATTTTAAGTTGAACCATAACCATACAAACTAACATTACTAAAAAAAATTTATACCAACTGCGGGCATGTAAACTATACGTACAATGTCTATTATCGCGTGGCTATTTATTTAATCGTTCTTATATAGCGCTTTTACATCTCAAGAGCTGCTCAAGGCGCTGGCCGATACAGGATCTAACTCAAGCCGCCCGAGGCGCCAACTTGCAGCCTTTGGGCGCATTGTAATAACGCTCACAATCCTGGGCAGCCAGGGATGGGGGAGAAGGACCTAGGTGCATGCTGGGTGTGTTCTTGTCACCGGCACTCACTCGTCTAGGATTGAGAGTTAGGATCTTTAAAGTCCGTTATGATGGAATATATGCGACACAGACTAGACAGATATTGGATTTAAACAAGTACAAACTATATATTTATAAAACTTGGTGTTCCATGAATTTACTCTTAGTTTAAGCCTACATAAATGTCTTAGACAAAAAAAAATTCTCAACATTCTTATTATAAGGTAGTTTAGAAAATATATAATTTTATAAAAACGAGAATAATTCAAATAATGAAGGCTTTATATTATTCTATGTGAGAATTATAGGCTTTCATTGCTTCTCGTTTGGAAAGATATAATATAATGTATTACAGATTTAATTTCAAATAAAATGTATGTTCTTGTTTTACAAGACCAATGTTGTTGAGAATACAAAATAGATTTTGAATCAACACTTACAAGGATGTTAAAGAACGCAATTGGAGGGTTACAAACGATAATATAAAGCCTTAAGGATAGCGTACATTTCTGCTGTAAGTATTTGAGATATTCTTACCAACGTAATATGATTTTAGAATTTCAAAGTCAGGAATTGTAATTCCAGCGCCAGCATCTGATGCTTCTAAAATTGAGCCATCAGTAAAGATTTTTAAGTAATTAGAATATTGATTTTCTATGTGCTCCCTAGTCTCAACAAATAACTGCACATTTTCACTTTTGTTGTAAACGAACAATCAATATCAAATTTTGCATTTGTATGCTACCATTGCGAAATATGTGGTATAATAGGTAAAATTGTAATAGATAAAATTTCAATATTACAATTTTGTTAAAATATCACTTGTAAAATTTCGTATTGGTTGAAGATACGATAAATTTCTATCTCGTTTTGGAAAACAGAATTGACAAAATAAATAGATGGTACACTTTGTCATTCAAGCCTATCCTATCCTATCCTATCCCATAACTCGGAGGTCGTAGGGGCACCCAGATGATCGTTTAACAAGCGTACTCCATTTTTCCTTGTCATCAGCAACCCTAATTGATTCACTCAGTGTTAAACCAGTCCATTCTCGAATGTTGTCCTCCCACCTCTTTTTCGGTCTCTCTCTTCTTATACCTCCTTGCACTGTGCCTTGCCAGATGGTCTATGCAAGACCTGATGATCTGGTGACGTGGCCATACAATCGGAGTTTCCGTTTTTTCACCACTTTTAGCAGGTCATCGTGTTGTCCAATGGCTTGTGTGATGGTCTGTCGGACTTCGTCGTTGGTGATGTGCTGGGTATAGGAAATGCCCAGAAGTCTTCTGTAGCCCCTCATCTCCATGCTTTGTATTATTCGTTGGAGATCTGCTGTGAAGGTCCATGTTTCGCAAGCATATAGGAAGATGGAGATGACAAGGGAGCGCAGCAGACCTACCTTGGAATGTAGACTGATGGTCCTGTCTTTCCAAATTGGCTTCATCCTTGCCAGGGCAGCAGTTGTTTGTGCGATCCTGGAGAGGACTTCTTGTCGGGACCCATTGTCTGATAAAGTGACTCCTAAATATTTGAAGCTATGCACTGTGTTGAGGGATTGTCCTTGGACTTTGATGTCCGAATTGATGCCATTGGTGTTGTTGGTCATCCTTTTGGTCTTCTCTGCACTTTTCCTTTCCATAGGCTCTTGTACCAGCTGTTCAAGTTCTTGTTCCTCTCCAGCCAATCCATCAATGTCATCCGCAAAACGGAGGTTGGAGATTGCTCTACCCCCTATGCTGACTGTGCCTTCGTGTGGTCTGCAAGGGCATCTGACATGATGCGCTCTAGGAAGATGTTGAAGAGTGTTGGAGAGAGTAGGCATCCCTGACGCACACCTATTGTTGTTCTGAACCAGTTTCCGATGGCACTGTTGTGGAGGACTGCACTGGTAGCCTTGTCATACATGCTTCTGATGACTTCAATAATTTTAGGGCTGATGTTGTACACTCTCATTGTTGTCCACAGAGCTGCATGCCAGACCCTTTCAAACGCCTTTTTGAAGTCTACGAACACATGATGTAGATGTTGTTGGTGCTGTAGGTATTTCTCGCAGATTATTCTGAGGTTAAAAATCTGATCAGTGGTACTTCGCCCTGCCCTGAATCCAGCTATGATTTGTTCAGCTTGGGGTTTCAACCTGTTGAGTATTATTTTCAGGAGGACCTTGCTGGGATGGCTGATGAGGCTGATGGTGCGTTAATTTTCACATTCCTGAAGGTTACTTTTTTTGAGAAGAGTGATGACAAGCGACTGGGTCCATGGTGTAGGCCACTCCCCACTCTGCCAGATCTCATTCAAGACTATTTTCAGTATAATGGAAAAAAATCGTCGCGATCCACGTTTAGAAAACTGCATTGGTTTTAAACGTATTTGAAATTAAATGTATGTGGAATTGAAAGCCAGTATGTCTCACATTTTGACCACCTTTTGAGAGAAGGATAATTACCTTTCTTGAGGGGTAAAGTTTACTTATGTACATTCAATTTTTGCAAAATAAACCGATTTTACTTTAAGAGTCCACAACAATAGTCAAACAGCGAGAGATGGCAGAACAGTCCGGTCGTTTAAGCACTTTTAAAAAAATATAAGCTTACCCATGTCAAGATCGTGCAGGATGACAACTATGCTCCAAATGTGTTCAAATCCGATATAGGGCGCTTTGATGGGTCGTCTGCAGGCATTTGACAAGTCTTATCTCGAAATTTTACGTCATTTTACTTTTCTATGAGGACAACATAACATTTACTTCCAAAGTCATTTTATTGTAATGTAGGGCAGTAGTTTTAATAGTCCTTTCAGTTTCAGATTCGCGCAAGATGTAGGACTGCATCTTTATTACTTTCTTGTTTGTTTGTCCGTTTTATTTTTTACTCAGCAGTGAACAATGTTTATATCCTTTCCAGAGAGCCAAGTATCCAGGTTAACTGGAAATAAAATCGAAGTTAAGGAATCCGTT
Organism: Oncomelania hupensis; assembly: GCA_036898135.1. Lineage (NCBI taxonomy): Eukaryota > Metazoa > Mollusca > Gastropoda > Littorinimorpha > Pomatiopsidae > Oncomelania > Oncomelania hupensis. Next base: position 103,197,641 of record CM072511.1, read on the forward strand.
GTTTGCCCAATTGCTGCAGTAAAAATTATCGGACGTTACTGAGGCAACGCACGCTATAGACTACCATTTAACATGCGATCGCTCGCAGTACGATATAAAATCCTAAAACACCTTTGCTGAAAACTGTGTCCTCTGTTTGTGAAATTGTTTATTTATTTATTTTAATTTAATCGTTTGTTTGTTTGTTTTCTATTACAATTGCTAACTTACACGCCTGCCGTAGGCGCAAAACTGATTGAAATAAAAGAATATAATGTAACAGTACTTGAAAACAATAATCAGTAGTTACAATGGTCTTTATGAATAAGAGAGAAAACAATCTGTAAGTAGATAATTATTATACTACTGTGAAATTGGGGGAAGAAAAAACACACACACATACACAACTGGCGTTTCTACTGCGTATTATGTGTATTTGTTATTTTCAACTTTTTGTTTGCATTTGTGGGAATATCGAACAACATTGAATAATTGCTGACCGTTTAATTATGGCAGTGATTTTTCGAGTCTCCAAACATCGCCAACTTAACCGTATTAAAAGGACTAAGTTTCCCTACGTTACATTACATGGTTGTTGCTTATCACAGTCACTATCAGTCACAATATTTATTACAGCCGCAAGGATAAACCGGTCATTGCATACAGCGTGCTGTTTTTCTCAGAACCGTATTCTCTTATCATGTCACGCTTCACGCATGTGCTATAAAACTAGGAAAGAGAAGCTGAAAACAAAAGGGAGGGGCTGTGGTTGCCAGGAAACTGAAACCGGTGCTATCAACGGAACTGGAAGTCCGGGCGAAGTCGGACTTTTTCCACAGAAGAGCTGTAAGCGCGTAATCAACAGGCAGGTGTTTGGGCCGTGGTTTGGAATTCACAATATATTTCTTGTTGTCCCTGAAGGTACATGAAAGGCATGAAATAGATGGAATACAAGGAAAATAAAATACACTAATTTAACATTTTGTTCAACCACAACTAAATAAATATTTAATGTTTACTGTATTTTGCTGTTTTCAGAGCTGCGTACGTACACGTCCAAGAAAATCAAGAAGAGGCAGCAGAAGAAGAAGATGAGGAAGAGGATGAAGAAGACGAGAAAAACAAAGAAGAAGAAATTAAAGAAAAAAAGCTGAGACAAAAAGAGACAACAACAATAACAACAATCAATCAATCAATATTTCATTTATTGTCTATTCACACAGTCAGGTAATATTAGCCATTAATTAATAACAACAATAATAAATCACAATTAGTTAATCTTGTAACATAAGGAAATGAAGGGGAAAGGGATGTACCACCAAGCTATATAAAAATCTACCAATAGGCGACGTTGCAAGAGGGGCCGGGTAGCTCAGTTGGTAAGAGCGTCTTGCTAGTAACCGAAAGGTCGCTGGTTCGAATCCCGGATTGGTCAACGTGTGATCATATTATTTTCCCCTTTACCAACAACTGGCCCGCTGGTGTCAGTATAAATCGGTCCAGTAGTCACCTATATGCGAAAGTGTCGTGTGATTATAATCTACAAACAACAACAGCGACGTTGCAATAACTTTCACAACTGCTGTTATCTGTGAATGATGTAATGCATCATCTAACGAATATCTATATTCAGTCAAATTATGTCCTTGGTTTTTATACATTTCATTTTAAAATGGACATAAAAATAACATATTGTTTACTGATATATTTTTGTACACTGAATATCTGCGAATATTTAGTATTCCATGCGTTCATATATTATTCATATAACTTGTATATTAATTTTAACAATTTTAACAACTGTCGTGAACAGTTCGGTATAGTAAACTTTTTACTGTTAGTATCTTCACATACTTCTTTTTCTAATAAAGTATACGCATATTCAAATTGTTTACAGAAACATAATCTAATGATCTTAGTGCTCCCTTTTTTGGCTAACTTTTCACATACATCATTCCAATTAATTCCACACATCATTCCAATTAATTCCACAATGTGATGGAACCCAACAGAAATCAACAATTATTCATCTAGATAATATACAATGTATCATGTGTTTAATTTCATATATGAATTCATGTTTCATTTTCGAATTAGCCTGTTTTAAAGCATATAAAACCGCCGTTGAATCGACCCAAAACAATAAACCATAATAGCTCTAACGATAAAGTCATACTGTAGATAACAATAACAACAACAACAACAACAACAACAACAAATAAACACAAACCTTCAGCAGTTGCGTCAAACATTCACACCCTTGTGAGTGTCAACAACCGACATATTTCTGCGATGCGGTTGTGGACTGAAACTCGGTATGCCATTAAAACGCGTTTCACTTGATCAGTTTACAAGATCAACAAACCAGAATCACGCAAGGCACAATCCTAGGCATGCCCAAATACACGAGTACATAATACAAATAAATAGTGATAGTGACCACAAGTTATTGGTCAAAATGATGACATGCTCACAGTAGTGAAGAAATGGAAACCCCAAAAGTATGGCCACTTCACCAGAGCATCAGGCCTTGCAAAGACCATCCTGCAAGGCACGGTGCAAGGAGGCAGAAGAAGAGGGAGGCAGAAAAAGAGGTGGGAGGACAACATTCGAGAATTGACTCGCTTGACACTGAGCGAAGCTATGAGATTTGCTGAGGACAGAGAAAGATAAGAGTACGCTGGTTAAACGATCATCTGTGGTGCTCAACGACCCTCGAGTTACGTGATAGGATTGGACAGTGACATAACAACAACAACCACGACCACCACTAAAGCACATAAACCTATTCTTTTTTCAAAGAAATTGCGTCTGACAATTAAACATGTTAAAATGTCAACAATATTTTTTTTTAACTGAGAAGGCATCTTTTGCTGAATGCCCTTACATAATTCAGGTGCCATATGGTTTCTGTTAACGTCGCAAAGACATGTTACAACCTTTACAAGGAAATGGATGCCAAGTAGTTTTACTTAAGGCCAAGCCAGGTTTGCGGTACATTTACATTTAATGAGTCACATGCTAATTGCTGGAATCTTATAACTCAGGCATGTTTGCTGTAGTTGTTTTAAAAAAAACCCACACATATTGAACTTGTCATCCATAAACTTCAAAGAAATGGATCGTAGCTTTAACTATTTCATTGAAGCCTGCCTAGTGACCAGATTTAAGTACTAATGGCCTCTTAATTCGCGTTGAAAGTTCGCTGCAGCAGCCCACTGACACGATCACATGTGAAAACATGGATCCTAAAAGAGAACAATTTCCATGTTCTAACATGACCGCAAGGAACATTTTTTTCATAAACTACACTGCAAAGTTTGCACAACTTGTACCAAGCTGGGAAGGAGAATTCCCCCACAAAAGCATCGCGCGTCCAAGGTGATTTTATTACTGCAAGCTTATAAAGAGTGACTATTCGGCAACCGTGGGTAATACACCTTTGCCTTCACTTCTGTTTCGCACAGATTTCAAACAAAAATGACATGTGCCAACAACAGTTGTCCTTAAGGCCGCAGTCTGGTTTGCAGCGTGCAACCTTTAAATGTTACAAGTGCCAGACTACTTAAGGTGCTTGTGATAAACGCTCGTTTCGGGCCCGACTTATCGATGAGCCGCGTTGTGTCCCAGTGGGGAAAAAAGGATCTCCGCTTGCCTAACATTCACGATAGCAGGGCGGGAGACTGAAAAATGTACAAGCTTCTTGTGGCATTGTCTTCCGGCTGCCTTACTCAGTATCAAAGGCACTCTGAGCTCCTGCAAGTCCGAGGCACCGTATGGTTGTCCTCACAGAGCTAGAGAACTAAAGCGTTAATACAGATGTACGTAGGCCTACGTACGTGCCCTTTGCGCTTAAGTTCGTTAGTTAGTTATTTGTTTATAGGGTCCAGCAAAGAGCCGAATTAAGACCATAACTTGGTTGAAAGAGGACTCACCCTTTATCCGTATATTGGACTGCATGAATATAGAGGCAAAGTTGTGAAGCAGAATGTTATACTTTTTTTAAAATAATAAATAATAATCATCATCATCATCATCATCATCATCATCATCATCATCATCATCATCATCATCATCATCATCATCATCATCATCATCATCATCATCATCATCATCATCATCATCATCATTATTATTAATAATTAATAAATAAATAATAATAATAAGAAGCAGAAGAAGAAGAAGAAGTAGAAGAAGATTATTATTATTATTATTATTATTATTATTATTATTATTATTATTATTATTATTATTATTATTATTATTATTATTATTATTATTATTATTTTTGTTGTTGTTATTATTATTATTATTATTTTTATTATTATTATTATTATTATTATTATTATTATAGTTATTGTTATTTATTATTATTATTATTATTATTATTATTATTATTATTATTATTATTATTATTATTATTATTATTATTATTATTATTATTATTAAAAACGTTTATATTGCGCGTTTCCCTATTTAAACTGAGCTCAAAGTGCAGATTAAACAGACACACAGTGGCAATCAAGGATCAGTATAGGCTTACATACATTATTATGAAACAAGCAAAAAGCCTAAACAAGCACAACAAGAGTGTTCATCTTACTGCTTTACATGAGGCGCTCTGCACGCATTGTTATCATGTTTTAATAGGTATTCCTTCATTTCAAACATATGACATGTTCGCTTTACGAAGTACATTATAACATTACAAACGGCAGTACTTGTTCAGATTGTGTAAATCGGTGTTCAGTTCTTGTAAAAATAAATCTGGCTCCACACTTGATCCTTTTTCTCGCTTCGTCAGCGCTAAATTTTGTGTTTGTGAAATCTGCCTCCACATTTGACTTTGTTTTTCTTCGCCTCGTCATTGAAATACGAGCTGTTGTTTCAATGTGGTTATGGAATCCAGATACATGACGTGATCCTTTCCAGAACTCTTGCGTAGGTCTATAGCGCTAGTCCCGCGCTATGACCTACGCACCAGCACACTGCGAGGCTTACGTCGAGCAACAGATATAGCACGAAGCACGCAAGTTGAGGGGCCGGGTAGCTCAGATGGTAGAGCGACTTACTGGTAAACGAAAGGTCCATAGTTCCAATCCCGAATTGGCCAACGTGTGGCCATATTATTTTTCCCTTGCCATCAGTTGGTTCGCTAGTGTCAGAATAATGTGGCCAGTATACGCTCCGGTGTCGTATAATATATAATTGACATTTTTTGACAGTAATGCACCTGCATGAGGGCATCTATAATTCTCTCACGTCTAGGAACAGTGATAACGTTTTGATACACCTGCGTGATTTTATTTTATTTATTTATTTTTTTTTATAAAAGTCAACGCTTGTTAAAAAAAATCAAACACGTGGGTAAATTTAAGGTTCCTGATTTTTTTCCAACTCTCTATTACAGTGCTATTTTAACCGCATCACAGTACACTGAATGAAAGTTTTATTTTCCTTCTTGGAATCTGCAGGATTATTCTAATAAGACAATTGGGAATTACGACTAAGTTATTAGCATGTTGTTAGTTAGTTAAATAGATTAACATCCCCGGACACATAAGCGTATAGGGGACGATACCAACCGCATGTTGTTGTTGAGTGTCACTCGTTAAAACTGTCACAAAAGGATACAAACCGAAGTACATCTAGCATGGCCTTTTTTTTTTTTGCGAGAATCCGCGGTGAACAACCACTTCACTTTTTACGTTGGTCAGCTGTCCGCAAATAGATTGGAGTTCTATTTCCGTTTCAACACTCCTACAGAGAGTAGAACGCATACTTTATCGTTGAGCATCATGTTTCATTTCATACCCCTCGAAAGACTCAAATGCCATTTCCTTGATAGGGGTAATTCAAACATGCAGTACTCCTTTTACGGTACTCTTTTATATCTTCATTTTGTACTTCCAGGATCTGAGGAATCATTGTGACGAGGACGAGGCAGAGTGCTAAAGCTCTGAAACTCTAAAGCAGTCTTGAGCTTACCACACACTGGAAAAACCTAGAAAGAGATAGAGAGAGAGGGAAAGAGAGAGAGAGAGAAAGGGGTGGGGGGAGGGAGCATAACCAATGCTGGAGAGCTCAGATTTCTTTCTTTCAAAAATAATATCAGGGATCCCAATCTCTTATCTTACTCCGTTCTGCACTGATTCGCGGACCGACAACCTGATCAAATAGAGACACTACCAACCTTACCCGTCCAGTCAGCTGTAAAATCAATCGCTAAACAATCACTGTCATCGCACGTTCCACTCAGACATACTTCTCAATATCTGTCTAGATTTGGTAGTTGCAAGAACGATCACTAACCACATACTTCTCAATATCTGTCTAGATTTGGTAGTTGCAAGAACGATCACTAACCACGACCACGATCCAATTAGATACGCTTTTCACTATTTCAACAACTGGAGCGAGCCCAGTCAGTAAAAGTGAATAGTTACTGGTTAAAGGGCTTCCATTAGAACCTGGGACCTTAAGTGAGCGAGGAAGAAAACTAAGGGGAAGAAAACTAAGAGGAAGAAAACTACCCCCCTCCGCCCCTAAAAAGAGGCTCTTAATGCCTCTCCTTAAAGCTGATACATGTATAATTGTAGGATAAACCGTGTGTTAATATACTAGTTCTAATGCCCAGTTTCTTTTTATAAAAAATCTATTAAATATTCCTATAAATACAACTTTACGAGTCAGTTTCCAAATAGCATAGTATTAGCATAACTTCGCCTAGTAATTCTATTCAGACATAACCAAACAATCAACCAATCGATTAATCTCCTCCCCCTCTCATCTCACCCACCCCGCCCACACACACACTGCTGGTTAGCTCTCGATGCCATTAATTGAATCCCGAAGTTTAAAAGTAAACAAATTCCAAAGATGGGACCTGAAATAAGGACACCACTAAAACCTTGAACTTAATAAAGCCTTTAAATTGTCCAAAAGTCAGAACACGCGCGCGCGCACACCTCACCTCACTCAAACCAATTTATGTAATAGCAAATTCCACCGTACAGAAAGATAAGCGGCTAGTTACACCATCAGTGCCGAAGTAATCTAGTCTTTTTTGCATCAGTCCGATGACTTGCGAATTTGACTTATTTGATACGACTTTACTTGGTTTGACTTGACCTGCTTTCCCACTGTGCAGCTGGCAGGAATTTTAAAGCTTATTTCTCAGATATGAAAAAGAACCAGACCACCACTTAATAATTCAATTATATCCCTAACGATTTCCAAGAAAACTATGTGATAAGGGCGAGATTGATACTGTTAATGCTTGCCTTAAACCTGACATATCAGTACATGATCCACATATTCTTGGCTGCTTTGGCAGCAAATAATTATTATCTTCAGTAGTGGATCATGTTTTCTTCTTCATCTCAGCCCTGTGTAATGTTTTCTTCACCTTTCTCTCTTTCTCTTTCTGTCTTTATTCATTTGTTTAATCAGCAGATGACGCGTATGAATGCCTTAAAACAAAAAAAGCACATTTGTATAAAAAGGTTTGAAGGTGTGAAACTCGTGATTTTAGGCTTCTGTTCGAGTTTTAAGACTTGTCTTATTACACGTATAGCTGGGCATAGAGATGATGACGATGATGATGATGATGATGATGATGATGACGACGGTGATGATGATGATGATGATGATGATCATGAATGAAGATGATGACGATGATGATGAATAAAGATGATGACGGCGATGTACCAAAAGCGCAAAATTCCATGAAAAAAGAATGTCTCAATGTACACAAGAATGTCTCGGTGCAAACACACACACACACACACACGCACACACACACACACACACACACACACATATATATATATATATATATATATATATATATATATATATATATATATATATATATATATATATATATATCTATATATCTATATCTATATCTATCTATCTATCTATCTATATCTATATCTATATCTATATCTATATCTCTCTCTCTATATATATATATATGTGTGTGTGTGTGTGTGTGTGTGTGTGTATACACACCCACTTTCAACAAATTGTTTTGTTACAGACAAAAGTTTAAAAGTTATACAATCGATAAGGTCTGTCACGCCCGCTTGATAATGTTTTTATTTTAATTGACCAAAGGTCCATACAATCTGAAGTGCCCCGGGGTGGCGACATGAAAGCTTCACATTTCATGCGTTTAAACCCCCCAGGTTTACACTTGCAAATGTCAACAGTTTATCTCAACGGTTTATTTTACCTCTGGTAGTAAACGTTTATCAATCCATGAATGTTGAGGGTTTCAAATAAAAAGGTTAGTTTGAAATGAACGTTCTCTTGCAATACGTGCCTTCTTTAGACCTTCTGCTTTGGACGAGAATATGAGCCAAAATCGCGTGTTCAAAGAAACCATAACACTATAAGTGCAGTTTTTTGGTATAACCATAGCTTACTTTACTAGTAAAGTAAGCCATGGGTATAACGCAATGTAGCAGTAAGATAGGTCTCAAGACGACTGGCCCAAGTCAGGTTCGAACCCAGGCCTTTTAATATACATATTTGCTGTAAGTCTATGTGTGTAACACTAAAGGTGCGGCCTGACGGGAAGCTAAGCAGAAGCAAAGCGGTAAACAAAGCAAAGCGTCTGCATCTAAAAGCATCTAAAAATAAGTGCGTTTATAATGCTTTGCTTTGTGAGCCGGTCACACGATGAAAAGTTTTGCATAAGCAGTCTGCGTGGAAGCAATGTGCAATAAGTTGTAAATCAGTTACCTCCCTTTACTCGATATTTTCAGTTTTTTCCGTCAGATTGACCCTCACAGAAGTCCATGAGGCCTTTTCCAGGGTTTGGTTTATGTAACTTTGGCTTCTTCCATAATGCCTCGTGGCTTTGAATCAGATCGATGAGAATAAATGTATCAAAATGTGTCAGATTCGCTAATGGCTTAGTAGCTTTTGATGCCGCCATGACCCCTGAAATGATAACGACCTCGTTGCCCTAATTAGTCGGCTCTTCTGATTGGCTGGCAATCAAATGCTTCAGCGAAACAATGCAAAATTTAGAGCACGCTCAAACACTGAAAGCATCCGCTTTGCTTTGCTTCGCGCTTTGCTGCTGTTATGCTTTATGTCTAGTCACACGATAAACATCGTCAAAACTACGATGTTTCGTGTTTTACTGGCTGTTTTGCTTCTGCTTCGCTTCCCGTCAGACCGCACCTTAAGCCACATCGGCCTACCTTTATAATATCAGGCTTTATTTCAGCATCCTACTTGTTACTAGCCCACCACGCCACATTGAACAGCAGCTGAGTGTGTTGACATCAAATGCACAATGTATCCAGGCTAGTAATGCAATCACGAAACATTTGGGTTTGGAGGGAGAGGGAGGTTATCGTTACTTGGCATCATAAAACAGTAGAGTTTACTAGGTGCAACCAGAACTTAATAATACTGAGGTTTTCGTTAGTTCGTACAAAAGAACGAGAGCGTCCGACCACTGACACATTCTAGATGTTAGTTCTCACTCGATCTCACTTAGTGCCGCACCCGTCGGTCTGTCTGCAGCTGGGATGTCAACAGCCATAACATGTCCGGTGTCGTCCATGTTTTTACATAATTTGTGACTTTCACGTCACCTTCACTGCTCCTTGCAGGATGGGTTTTTTGCGAGGGTGTCGTGCCGCGTGACGTGGCGAGAACACGCTAGTTTTACTCTCTTCACAATTGTAAGGAGTGGTTCTTGATGGTCCGCAAGTGACGTGATTGTTGGTCTTGCGTTCCTGCCAGGTGATTTGTCTGCAGTAATTAACATTTCATTTCAAATGTCTGGGTGCCTCCTTCCAGCTCTCGCAACCTTGTAGCAGGACAGACATAACAAAAGATTTAAGAGTTTCACTTTTGTGCAGAAATTAATTTCTATGCTCTTCCAGATCTTGTTCACGCTTGCCATTGCGGACATGACCATTGCCAACCCCTTCTGTACTGTGGAGGACCTGCTGTCTTTCGTTATGATGGGTCAAGATGTTTAACAGACCCCACCCACCTCTTCCAGTTTCTCGCCGTCCATGTTGATGTTGGTGTTGGTGTCCCTGTGCTGTTCAACAACACATTTGCTCTGCTAAAATGCAAAATGCAATGCAAAAACCGCTCTCTAACTGTTCCTCACAGTGACAATGAACATTTTATATTCACGAAATTATAACAACTTTCAGGACATTTTAAAAGACGAGCCAAGTTCTGAATAGTTGGGATTCACTATGGTAGTATCTCGTTTTGCTCAAATTAACTACTCATTGTACATATGCTGGAAGTTGCTAAACACTATACAGAGCTTGTGATAAGTTATGTAAAGTTTGAAAGGAAACTAAAAGCTCTTAATATAATTATTATATTAGATACTAAATAACTTATGCAAAGTTTGAAAGAAGCACGCGGTGTGTGTGTGTGGGGGGGGGTGTGGGTGTGTGTGATACACCGTGCGCGGGCTGTGTGTGTGTATGTGTGTGTGTGTGATACGTTGTGAGCGGGCTGTGTGGGTGCGAAGAGGAAGGGATGGAGTGGGGAGGAGGGCAGAGGACCAAATATTCTATACGATGACATTGTGGAAATGCCTGTATACAGAAAAGTTTCAAAACATTTGATGACAACATGCACGTCAACTGACACTTTCAACATAAACACAGGGCCATCTGTTTGGTGTCAATGCAATTTTGTTCAGCAACATTTTCATCACCATGCAATATGCATGCTCAATCTGTCATTTTTGCAGGTGGACTGAACTGAACCTAGCACAGAGTGTAAAATAACAACTACATGCCAGGGATTTTCTTAAATTAAATATAATATAATAATTATATATACCCCCTGCACTCTTACAGGTATATTATGTCTAAATAGTATCCCCACTTTATGGAAATTTAGTGCTTTAAATTACGTCTGTTTCTGTCATTCTCGTTTATTCTTTCTCGTTCCTAATCTGTACAAACAATCTATTATCTTTTATTTTCTTCGCTAGACCAGTCACCTACCTTTTTTTCTTCTTAAAAACTCTCCCAAAACTCCTAGTCTGTGTATGGGGTATGTTGAGTCGACTTGGGGATATTGGACGCTTTCTACCAAATGGTCTTTCTATGAAATTGTTATTTAGTAATGTAGGCATTTTATATGTACGTGTTTTGTTAATATTTTATAAAGATATTTATATTCTATTTTGATTGCGTAAACGGGGGTTCGATATAGTACAACCTTGCATGGGATGGGATGTAATGTGACCGGTTGGTGAAGTGCCTCCAGTGTTACCGTGAGGGTTATTTATGCAGTTCTTTTATACGGATCAGGGGTGAGTCTTCTTTCAACCAAATTGTGATCCTGATTCGGCTGTTTGCAGTCCAC